>JAOWBN010004679.1:0-11237 GCA_028565015.1 Pinguicula moranensis | reverse complement strand
GCCTTATTCTTATCATTCGCAAAACTTGCCATTGAGGCATTTGGTATTCTGAATCAAGATACTGAACAAGAGGAAATTTGTATTAACCATTCACGTACGCGCAAGCACAAGCGTGAAAATAATGTGTATCCTAAGTACATTATTATTGACAAAATATCGGAGAGATTGGCGTTTCTTGAACGTATTACTCAAGACTCAAACAGAGAATGTTTTAAGAAATTTAGGATGTCCAGTCAAGCTTTTAATGAGCTTTGTAGGGTACTGAGAGACCATTGTGGGCTTAAAGACGATCAATACGTATCCATCGTTGAAAAGGTTGCTATATTTCTACGTACCCCTGCCCACCATAAAAAAAATAGGATCTTGCATTCAGATTTCCAGCAAAGTGGTCAAACCATCAGCAAGTCGTTACACCAGGTGCTTTGCGCTGTTCTAAAACTTTGTAGTCGACTAATAGCACAACCTCAACCAGAAGATGGAACAACCACTGATAGGCGCTGGAAGTACTTCGAGGTAATTTTTGTTTTACCATTTCCTTTGTTATGTACCTTATGTTTCCTGTTGCTATATATGACGTTACTCGAATTATGTAGTGATGCGTGGTGGCTCTTGATGGCACATATACCCCCCTGCATGCTCCTACGGTTGACATGCCAAGGTACCGGACACGTAAGGGTCACATAGCATCCAATGTCCTCGGTGTATGCGATACTAGAGGTTTTTTATGTACATGTTGGTTGGATGGGAAGGTTCAGCAGCGGATAGTCAAGTTCTACACGATCCAATGACCTTGCACTGGAGGGATCAAGTTCTACAAAATATCTGCCATGATGGTTCAGTCATTGGTGTCTGGTTGTCGTATCAGTGCGAAGAACGTAGAGAACAAGCTCCACAGCTGGAGAAAGCAGTATCGATTGTTGCATGACTTCTTGAGGCTCAAATGTGATGAACAATGGCGTGAGCTTCAAAAGGTAATCGTTAATAATTGTTCATTCTAGTGTGGTACTCCAAGTTGTCACAAAGCATTCATTGTTAACCATTACGCTTGCAGTCCAATAGCAAGTACGCTCAGCTCCGTGGAAAGACGTTTCCACACTATGACTCATGGTGCAAGCTGTTCGGGAAACCTCGTGCGATAGGCAGCTGTGGACGAGATCATACAGTTGCTGAGGTACATGCGAGTTTAGTTGTTGAGGTACGTGCGAGTTCGCTTAGCCAAGAAGAAAGAACGTATCATGGAGGAGGAGTCGAAGAAGGAGAGACTAGATCGTCTGTCTGATGTTGTGGAGGAGCATATGTGCTTTCTTAGATGGGCAAGTTGATTGATTACGATCCTTATGACAAACTTTGTGACTTTTCGCTAGACTTTTTGGCAGGTTGTGAACTATATTGGGAATTATGTTGTAAACTGATACTTTACTTTTATGGTTTCGATGATTAATACTTTTTGAGATATGTTGTGGATTATGTTGATGCGCGTTGTAAAATATTATGTGATATTGTGACGCATTGTGTATTTCGGAAAATAATGTACTTTTTTTGACAGTTTCTGAATTATGTTATATGAATTATGTTAGAGCGCGTTGCAAAATAAATTTGAAAATCATGTAGTAATATTAATGCAAATAAATTAAATATATTAAACAATTTAATTTATTTGACTCAATAAATTAATTAATTAATCACATTGATTTAAATTGTTATTCTAATTAATTTAAATTATTATATGAATTAATTTAAATTATTTAATTTATCATATCAACTAATTTATTTATTTCAATTATTATGTCAATTAATTAAATTTTAATAATTATTATATTAATTAATTTAATTTATTCAATAAATTTATAAATTAAATATAGTATAGAAATAAATTATATTGATTAATTTTATTTATTTAAATTGACATATTAATTAATTAAAGTACATTAATCCACTTTTAACTTAATTAATTAAATTAATCCATTTTAACTTAAAAGGGACTAAGAAAGTGCATAGTAATTTCAGTTAGTAATCCTGTAGGAGTGAGTAATCCGTGTTTTAAGGGACGACTACCAAATACCCTAAACCAATTACAGAAAAAAACTGAATGTCCCCTACCAAATGCAATTATCTGTGTTAGTCCCACAGTAGTCCGCGAACCTAATTTATTTTTGTCCAGCTACCAAACACACCCTTAAGAACTTCTGGTATGGGGGTGATGCCGAAAGGAAACAAGGGGAACAATAGAAAGGTTGAAAAGATCGGCAAGTCACCAAATGTACTTCAAATCCTACCTAGATCAAATAGCATCCGATGTCTAGGGGCAAAAATAGTCAACTTCTGTGTAATTACAAAAAACAATACTAGGAAGGATACAACAAAATAATAGAGTGAAAATAAAATAATAATAATAATAATAATAATAATAATAATAATAAATATATTGATAAACTAACATAATGCTGGTGAATGGTACACGTAAAGTATTTCTCCTTTGTTATTCTATTATTTTTTATTAATCTTTTCGTGTTATTTTATTTCATTAGAATTAGTAAATTATTTTCCTAATGTTTACTGTTTAATTATTATTTTGTTTGTTGATAATTTATTTGCAATTACTTTTTATTTTTGTTATTTTTACTATTTACCATGTATTATATTAATCAAGTTATTAGTAACTTATGTTGTAGGTTTATCATGACTCAAATCGCAACTCTCTTGGACGGTGCGAGTTGGCCCAGCGGCGATCACCCTTGACATACAGGGCTTGCCTAGTGAGGTCGAGGGATCAACTCAGGCTGGTTACCAACTCTGCACTGTCACCTCTGGATTAGTCGGGTTGGATCCGCATTCTGTCGTTCTGCCCAAGAGGCAGGCTCTGCCCGGATACCTAAGTAGGTGCCGGAAACTTCACCTACCCAAAAAAATCGCAACTCTCTTGAATATGAAATTTAGGTCTCCATTGCGTCTGATAAAAACTCTCTAATGCTATAAACGTATGTTCATAAAGTGAGCAACTGATTGGCTTGGGCAATGGTTTAGACAACTATATATGATTATGAGATATTGGCAATTAGGGGTGCTCGAAACAGTCGTTACAGGCACTGTGATCGGACTTGATGAGCCTGATGCATGGCATTGGAGACCAAATGAAGATCAACACAGGTACACAATCTGCTCGACTTATAAAATTATAATACTCTTTATGGGTATTGTTTGGCAGGGGATGGCAGCAACACATCAAAGTTAGGACAAAGGCTCGCCACGATGTATTCAAGCATTTCTATGGCGGGTTACACAAGAAAAAATCATCACATTTGACAAGCTACACAATAGGGGGATTCGAACGGCAATTACCAGCCTCAGGATATGCTTTCTATCAGGCCGATGAATAACCCTTTAGACATCTACAAAGCATAGCACAACCTATATATGGCTTGGCTTTAACTATATTGGAAGCAATATCCCCTATCAACACTATTTGTTGCATCTTTAAATGGTGCAAGGCGAAAATGGTGTGAAGTTTGAAAGTATTGGCATAGTCTTATGTAGAGACTATGGAAGGCACAAAACAATTTGTTTTTAATGGTGTGAAGCCAATGCTAATGCAAATTTCGGAGAACACTAAGGTGACTATATAGATACGAGCGAGCACATCCAATTCCTTAGGTGATAAGGGATTGGTTGCGAGATTCCCAACTTTATATTATGTTTAAATGAAATACATTTGGCACACTCGGTCGATGCAATTCACTTTGGCCTTGCCAATTATTAATGAAATAAAATAAAATAAATTCTTATCAAAAAATGAAATATAAAATTGATCATGATAAAAATAAAAAAAATAAAATAAAATAAAATAAATAGGTCTAAAGATCTTACCCTCGCTATTTCACCTATGTAGAAAAAATCATCATTTTGAATTTTATGAGACTTAAATTACAACTAATCCAGTTGGGACTCGAAATACTTTTTCCAATAATTACCCAAAAAAATATATTTTTCCTATTACTATATTAATCAAGAAGAAGAAAAGGGTACTACATATAAACAAACAAAAGGTCCTTTATTTATGTTATAAACCTTGAACAAAAGAATAATACGGAAGAATTTAATAAATCAAATACATAAATAGCTTAAAGTTAGGAATCAGATTCTACTTGTTATTTTACCTTTTTGTAATTTTTCAACATCAATATTTTAAAACTTTAAGTCTACTTTTTATTTTTAGTTTTTTCAACCATAATTACTTTTGTTTTAACATATGTATTAGATAATTTTTTCTCCATCTACTTTTAATCATAATTTTATAAATAAATTAAAGTTATGAAAAAAATATTATTTTTATAGTTTATTCTATTTTTTAATAATTTTTGAAAACACGCTAGACTTATAAAAAAAAAAGTTAAAAATCATAGACAGTTATATGTCTCTCTCTCACCTTGAAGCGTGTCGACGTCTTCGCGAAAGCTACAGTTAGAACTACCAAAACGAAAGTAGCTGCTTTTTAGGTCTAATTGGGCCCCACCTGACCACTTATGATCAAATATATGCAAAACATTTTCATTTGTTTATTTAGGCGCCTACAAGGCAGAAGTTCAGTTAGGTTACGAAAATTGTTTGAACTCAAATTCACCTCAATTCAATTATGCAGCTGTTTTCATCAGATTTTCAGCTGAATTTTAAGAGTGAAAGTTCAATTTTAATTTATTTTATAACTCAATTTATACTACTTTTTCTTTCGTGATCAAACTGCAGAAACGACTGTTTTAAAATACTTCTATTAAATTGTTTTAATACGCTAAACCACTATTTTCTTACATACTTAATTTGTTCACACGTTTGACTCTCCTCCTAACTCAAGTCCTACTGGATTTGAATTGCTTTCCTTTTTTTCTTTTTTTTTTCTTTTTTTCTTTTGGTTGGAAATATATTCGAAATGCTCTTCTTCCATCATCAATCATTGATCGATCTCAAAGGTGGAACTGTGAATGAATTCCGAAGAATGTGTTTGTATTGTAAAATCAGAGAAATCAATTTTTGAATAATGAACATAACGAAACAAGAAAAACAAAATGATAGAAATGAAAAAAAGGAATCCTTGGTTCATGTTGTCAAGTATGTTAAAATAACTAATGTAATTCAAAACTATAACATTTCATTTAGATACGTGAAATACCAGGAATTGATTTGATGTTAATTTGTAGCGTCTTGTAGGGATTTTTACCAGAATAGGCATGTGCGTACATAAAGTTGAATGCCGGCTAATCTCGTTAAAACATGTTAAAAATATGAAGTTCCAATTTTAACTCCACTTAAAACTTGAAAATCTGAACCATTGATATACAATGAATCTAACGGTTAAATTTAATTCTTAAAATTATTCGAATTTCAAAAATTATAAATATGGAAGTGTTGCTGACCATTGATGAAAGTTCAAATCTAATGGCCATTAAATTCAATTGTGTTTCGAGCAGAGTGCTCAATCTTAGCCATTGATGCACCAAATAAATCAAGGGTCCAACATGTATCTCGTTTTTAGGCAGTGCACCTTATCCATGCCATTGAAGTCAGATCAAATCTAATGGTTAAAATTGGTCAATGCTTTGATATACACCTCACAAATCCAACGAATGAAAACCTCTTATAACAACTATCAAACACAGCCATCCGATCAAGGCTCTCCAACGGACCATATTGAAAGCTACTTGAAGTATATAAGCGTGAAAGACAAGGAGACAAACACATCTTCATCAAAAAAAAATTTGGAACCCGTTCATCTCTTCTGGATTTTTTCTTCTCACGATCTTCTGAAATCATACTTCACTTGTGAAATTCTACAAATCTCATCTGAGATTTTGTGTTTAGTTAGTGACCTGTTGTCACTTCTTTTCGGTGCCTCTTTTGCCGACTAGTTTTTTGTTTGGATCTTGTGTTTGAAACTGTGAAGAAATATAAGCTACAAGGGCATTCGATTCCGGAGATCAACGTAGATGTACTTCGAGTGCTCTCCGAAGAACCACGGGCCTTACTTCCCTTCTTCAACCTTTACTGCTTTATTCTATTTGTTTCATTTGCAGAAGTTTCAGAATATTCGTTAATATACCTTAAATCTCTCAGATCCAGTAGATAAATCCTAACGGAACATTTGATTGATTGTAGCACCATATTTTACTATATATCGATTTATGTGTGTGTGCAATCCATATGCGATATCTGATAAAGATCACTCTAAAGAAGTATCTTAAGACTCCTACAATTGAGTTGTGATTTATGTAGGATTATATTATAATTAAGATTTATGTTGATGTATAATCTATAAGGCCCCATTTGGTAGCCGGATAGCGCTTATCCGACAGTTATCCCGGGCGGGGATAACTGAGCGATAACTATTTTTGTCCTCCGTTTGGTATCCTAATTACAGATTCCAGGAGCTATGCATAACCACCGTTTGGTAACCGTATGTCTTGCACTGATTTACTGTTATGTGTGATAAAATAATACATTTTACCTTTTTACCCTTGAAATTCGATTAAAAGGATTCAAAACTCCTAGAACTTCCGTAATCGCTATATCCAAATCGAAAATCCGTGTCATTTCTTGTTGAGTTTTGCAACGCAGTCCAATTGAAAATCCGTGTCACTCCTTGTTAAGTTTTTTTTAGGTTTACAGTATGTATTGCTGATTTATGGGTGTTTGTTGCTGGTTTATGGATTTCTGTCCATATGGATACAGAAAGGTGACTTGCGGTCCATATGGATGTTTGTTGCTGATTTTATGGAGGTTTGTTGTTGATTTTATGGATGTTTGTTGTTGATTTTATGGATGTTTGTTGCAACATTGTTACTTTTATGCGTATCCAGTTAATTATCAGCATGTTTGTAGTGTACAAATATTGTTTTCCAGTTCCTGTCTTTATTAATAGGTAGTCAGTGTTTGTGATACTCTATTGGTTGTCCTTCTCCGGGATGTTATGGATTTGTATTGCTTTTAGATTCCGCACCTTTCAGCAGCCAACCCGTTTTTCTTTGCAAAAGTATGCCAGTGAAGGTCGGAGTTACCTTCTGAAACGCCATCTCCCTCCACCAACAATTGATCTGATCAGATCACCGGAGCAGGGTGAGAATAATGACAATCCAATTATCTTGGATGGGGTGGGGGCTAAAAATCGTATTGTTGCACGTCGTCTCTTCGTTGCTGCCCCACCCTCCTCTTGTTTAACGGAAGACCGTAACAGCAACGCGTGGATCGCAGATTTTTTCATGTAGTTTACGTCCGTAGCACTGACTTTACTTTTGTCTGCTCATTTGGGACTTCTACTGTGCTTATCGTGTATTCCGTATTCTAAGTTTTAAATCTATGTTCACTTGTTCCTTGCGCATGATCAGTTTGTTAATTTTATGCAACAAAGTTTTGTTAATTTACTGCTAAGAACACTTGTTCACTTGGTGCAACAATGTTGCAAAATTTGTTGAAGCAGACTTCGGTTCTGGTTGTATATCCAGCACGTGATGGGTCTGGTAGTTCATTGAAGTTTGTTTCAATTTGTATTTCCAGCATAATGCCAAGACAAAAAAACACGACATAGATAATCTTGATCCTAATAACGTCTAATAACGTCTACACAGTGATGCAACAAAAAAACAGAACATAGTCAAAACACCAACACAGTTATGCAACAAAAAAACATACCTAATCACAACCAAGTGCCACTAAACGTCTCTACCAAAAATAGATACAGTACGACATACAAGTCTAGCCAAGGTCGCCGCATAAAAATAATTGTACGAAACTGTTCTTTCCATCGGCCTCCAAAATGTCCCAAATGTGTAGCTGCCCTTCGTGCAGCAGTAGATGGTCAACAATCTTGATCCTCATGGCAAAATTTAGCTCCTTGTAGCTATCCATCTCAGCAAACAACGTGGCTGTTCTTGTCGCTTTTCTTGTTTTGTCAACTAAAGGTTGCCCACACACAGCCCGCAGATCTTTGAGGGTCGTCGCTGCTGCATCACTCAAGTCTGGGCATGGATTCATGCGATTCTTCTTTCGCTTACCCTTACTGCCGCCGACAGCCTCATCAACTTTTCTTGTGCCCTATCCCGAAGAAGGGGTCGACAAAGGTTCAGTCTCTGCCACAAAGCCCTGCTCCCCAAATAATTCCTCCTCCTCCTGTGTGTTGGATCCAACTTGCGGAGCGTCCGCTGGCCTTGGTGTGTCAGCTTCAGGTGCTGTACTATGTAGTGCTTGTTCCGCATCAGTCCAGTCCACTCCAGGTTCACCACTTGCACGGCTTTGACCAAATATCTTCCCCCACACCTCATAGTAAGGAAATGACTTTCCTTTGAGTGCATAAAACCTGCTTTTTTCTTGCTAATGAAAGCGGCATGAGTATGTGCGACCAAACCGTATAAAAAAAGGAATGTTGACAGAAGAAGTGCACCTGCTTCAATTCCTCCCACAAGCCTGCTGAATCCAATACGACGGAGTGGGTGACGGGATCGAATGATACTCCGCTCCACAAGTGCAGCCGATATGACTTCGCCCAGTTATGCATTTTATTCGACACGTTGCCGGCAGTCAGACAACTTTTCAGTTGGGAATTCACCTTAATCGCCGCCTTCCCGTATGCTACCTACTTCCATCCCAGCCCGGACCTCCAGCCTTCAAGCGATAGCTCCTGTAAGCAAGCCAAAAGATCTTTTTCTTTGTCGGGCGTGAAATAAACTTTCGTTGGGCGAAAATGCTTTAACCGCCTACGTGTAGGCGGAGCGTTTTCATCAAAACATCCCGACAGCACCTCTTGTGTGACATCATTCGCCGGATCAGCCATCTAAGAAGTCCCTGCAGAAAGAACAACAACTATTACCATTAGAGACGTAAGCGAAGTAAATCGTTATTATAACCGAATAACCGATAAACAAAAACACCAACAACCCAAATCAAGTAAAGGAAGCCAAATAAAAGTATAGCCATTTGAACTTGATTGTAAGGTTCGCCAAACGAAGTTTCAAGTGAATGTCAAACATAATTAACTTAAAATACAATAATGACTGCATGTTGTTGGCATAGGCCTGCCACATTTCGTGTGCAAGCGTATCACGGAACAAAGTCCAAGCTAGGGATGGGTTGACATTCTGAATAACATCGACAATCGCCTCTTGCTCAACTTTGGGGATGGTTTCATACGGAGCCGTAGGATCTAGTAAGGGGTCCAGAGGTGTGATGTTACTGATAAAATTGTGAAGCAGACTACAACAAAGAATGATATGACATTGTGTTGTAATAGGGTAGAAGGACGGGTTTCTGAGTAGCAAATCGCTTCTTGAGCACGCCAAATGTTCTTTCTATAATGTTCCGTGCTGAAGCATGACGGAGATTAAACAACTCCTTCATATTCTGGGGTCGGCGATTAGCAGTAACCCATTCCTGAAGATGGTAGCGAGTCTGTCTATACGGTGTCAGGAAACCTGGACCATTCATGTACCCGCTGTCACACAAATAATATGAACCTACCAAGAATACAATATACTTTAGTTAGTATTGGCAGCACACCCTAAAAATAAACGAAAAGGTAGTAATATATTAACCATTTGGGATCATAAGGCCATTTGTTTGTGTAATGGCATCCCTGAGCACCCTCATGTCTGCTGCTGATCCCTCTCAACCTGCCAACATATGCACAAAGCGTCCATTTATGTCACACACTCCGAGCACATTGGTTGCTTGCTATCCCTTTCTTGTTCTGTATTTTGTTTGGTCCTATACTGACACGTGTAGGGAACATATGTTTCATCTAATGCACCGAGACATCCCTGTAATTAGTGATAAAAACATGTGAGAAGTAAAATAATTATATTTCGAATGACGAATAAATCATACCTTAAACCATTTGAATCTTTTGTCTGTTGTTGTCTCATCCACCAGCACGGGCTGCGCAGTTACACTGCGCTGTAACTTAATCACAGCACGCAACAATTCATTGAATACTCTACTAATTGTTTGACCACTTTGCTGGAAATCTGTCTGCAAAACCCGATTCTTTTGATGGTGCGCAAGTATGCGTAAGAAAAAAGATACATTCTCCACGATTGAAACGTAGTAATCTTCCAATAAACCACACCCTTCTTTGAATACAATACACAACACTTTGAAAGCATCAGTGGACATTCTCACGTTTTTGAAGCAATCTCTGTTGATTTCTTGAGTGATCCGTTCTATGAATGCTAATCTTTCGGATATTTTGTCAAGTATTAAATACTTTGGAGGCACAAGCCTGTTCCTTCTGCGTTTACGAAGAATACTACGTGCAGACATGCGCCTCTGCTGTTCTGCTAGTTGAACAATAGTAGGGAGGGCTTCTACGAAAGCTATAGCGAGTACTAGAAAAGTTGGAATATCCATGGCTTAAATTAAAATATTTGAACAAGCAGATAAATATGAGAATAGCTTCACACTGATGACAAAAGCAAATGCACGGATTAAACCGAACTAACATTCTGCCGCAATGAGTAACAAACAAGTTAGAATTAAAAGTAATCAGCCACTGAGCAAGAAAAACGGGGTAAGAAGATTCACAGCAAAAAAGGGGCCACAATGAGTTACTCCAGCAGTGTATATTTGATTTTCTCACAATACTAGTGTATTGACTGCAAATATCTGGCTACAGCTTATTCTTGTTGCCAAATTTCAGCTTGATATTGAATGTATGTGTGCATGATTCTATTCAATCATATGATCTGCTAAGACCATGGGATCAGAAATTTATCAAAGTAATCTTCACCACACAGCCTTCAACAGCCATCCAATCTTGCATTTACAAGACTTCTGTTACAAATCCTGACCAATCTAAAGCCGACCAAAAAAATAAGAAAGAAAGCTCTTTAAAGAAGGAAAAGCAAAACAATAACCAATCCAAATTCCAAAAAAAAAGAAAAAATATATTACTATGATGACAGACATCGAAAATGCGCAGTTAAATGCAAATCAAAACAAAGAAACCTAAACAAAACAACAATCTGCCCAAAAACAAATAACAACAAAATGCAAAACAAAGAAACCTAAAACCTAAACAAAACAACAATTTGCGTGGGGAACGCAGGTTTATAGACCCATAAACACAATTGAAGTTGAGGATTGTGAAAATCCTAGCTTTTCGAAGAACAAAACTGACAAAAAATCTGCAGATTTTCTACACCAAAACCTGCAAAGAATGCCGGCTAACTTCAAAATCTGACCTGGATAGGAAGAGAAGCGCA
>JAOWBN010004668.1:0-11238 GCA_028565015.1 Pinguicula moranensis | reverse complement strand
ATTACAAATTTTATTTTAGACAATAATGATAATGATTGTTGTGTTCATAATTTTGCACAAATAATCAACTTCTCTACCATATAAACAAATTCAGAATTTTAGAGATTGGTTGACCATAAATATAATTAAATATTAAATTATAGAAAAAAAATTATATTAAAAACTGTAAATGTATATGAGATGTAATTAATTATTATAATCATTAAATGATATAGAAAGTCACCTGACATAGTGGTTGTACATGAATTAGATTTGCAATGCAACAAGGGTTCGAAACCCTATAATTCCATTCTGTAGCTTTTGTTTTTCTCAAAAAACAATTAAAAGGGATTGATGGGATTCGATCCCAGGTTAAATCTATCACAACTTGAGTACTTCAACCAGACGAACAAGAAGAACTGGACAATTTTTATGTAATCATATTCAACTAAATACTATTAATAAATATAAGGGGATCAAACACAAAAAAATTAAAAAATTACATTGAAAAATATATTTTTTTTTAAACTTTGGGAACCATGACCCCCGGTTCTCTACCTCCGCCCTTGGCCGTACCTCGAGAGCCGCAGTTGATGGGAGTAGAGCAGGACTTTTAGTTTAACATTCAGCAGATTTTCTCGGGATCAACAACTTGTGGCATGGGTTATACCACTTTTACTGGACTCTAGCGCCTCTCCAGCGTTAGCCTTCATCCCTTCTGTCTCTATCACCACACATACACCCTCACTACCACTTTAGCCCACCATGTTTGCCATTGGGTGTCTTTTGATTCTTGGCTAAGGTTGGCAACTCGGCATAACAAAATGACATTTTCATAATAAAATAAAAAACTATTGAACATTTTTTGGAAAAAAAACCCATCAAATTTTTCATAAAATTAGCAAATTATTGCAAACACAATCTTGGTATTTTAAAATTAAACTTTAGCTTTTGTTTCTCTGCCCTTAAATAATAAAAATACTTATGACTGAAGTGGCTATGGAATAATTTAATTATAAAATTTTATAGCAAATAAAAATTATTTGAGACAATTTTTTGCAAACACACCAAATCATCTAACTTTACAAACTTTCTCTACAACCCAATATCTTTTTAAAATACCAAACTATTGTAAAGGTGATATGTTCATTATTTTTTAATTACCACAATAAAGTTGTATTTTTTTTAGTGCAAGGCCCAAATAAAATTGCATTATTTAGATTATGATTAAATATATCTGTGTCCAAGATACTCAGTTATCAATCAGTCACAGCATGGAGACCAAAGAAAAACGAAGGACGCGGGAGTAAGATTAGGAGGCACCAAGAAGAAGTTGGTTTCCCGCTCGGTCATAGCCGGTTTGCAATTTTTGGTTGGTAGAATCGGCCGTTTCTTGAAGAAAGGGCACTACCCACAACAAGTTTGCATAGGAGCTCCGATTTACCTTGCTGCAGTCCTTGAATACGTGGCTGCCGAGGTTATCGAATTGGCTGGAAATGCAGCAAGGGACAACAAGAAGGCAAGGATTATCCCCAGGCATTTGCTGTTGGCCATTAGGAACGACGAAGAGCTTGGAAAGCTGCTCCAAGGTGTGACGATTGCTCATGGCGGCGTGCTTCCAAACATAAACCCGGTGTTATTGGCAAAGAAAATCGATGATGACAAGCCTAGCAAGAAGCCGAAGTAGCGGAAGTTACCCAAATCTCCGGCGAAGGCTGCTGCATAATCAAAACTTGTTGCTTAATAGTTTACCGTAGTTTTTTCAATTTTTGTCGCTTGTATTTGATGAATCGAAGAGAAAATTGAGCAAAAAATGTAAAAAGAATAGAGAGATTTTCCGGGTCTATTTTCCCTCAAATTTTCCTTTCAATTCAATAACTGCTTACAAACTGAATTATGTCCTTTCCTTTTGTATTTGTCCATAATTCTCAACACAAAAGTAGAAAAGCATATTTACACTAATCCTTGACTCTACAGAGTTACTTTCTCATTGGCCAGTTCATTATCTTCTGCAACTGCGTCTTCTTCACCCGGCTTAATGACTGGTTTTCCACCAGTGTTTCCGTGGGAACGCCGTGCGTTCTCTGAGTCCTCTGTAGATTGTAATGATGCTGAGCCACAACTCAACACCCCCTTCTCAAGATGAGTATTCTACAAGCCCATCTTGCCCAAAATGATCGAAAACTAGCCACCGGAAGTGGCTTGGTGAATATGTCTGCAAGTTGACTTTTGGAAGAATATGTTGCGGACAGATGAGGTCAGCTTTAAACTGAACTCTGACGATGTGGCAGTTGATCTCAATGTACTTAGTCCATTCGTGGAATGCAAGGTTGGCAGTGACGTCCAATGTTGCCCGGTTATCACAACAAAAAGGAATGGGTAGGGATGGTTTAATCTGAAAGTCATCAAGCATGTAGACGACAAATTGCAGCTCTTGGACAGTGGCCACCATGGCATGATATTCGGCCTCTGCGGAAGAGCAGGCAACGGTCGCTTGTTTCTTTGCCTTCCAAGATATTATGCTAGAACGAAGAGGTATGTTGTAGCTCGTGAGAGAGTGCCTAGTTGTGAGGTAGCTTACCCAATTTTTGTTGTTGTAGGCAATGAGAGATAGAGAGATCTCACTAGAGTAGAACAACCCCAAAGACTGATTGCCTGCCAGATAATGGAGAACATGGAGAGTGGCATTCCAGTGAGAGTCATTGCGCTGATGCACAAACTAATTTAGCTGTTGGACAATGTAAGTGAGATCCAGCCTAGTATAGTTGAGGTACAGAAGGCGTCCAACAAGTCTGTGGTATTTCTTAGGGTTGTGGTACATGGGGGATTCATCATGATCCACAGCTACAAACTTGAGGTCACTGGGTAGTGGTGTGGCTGTAGGGGAGCAATCAAGATGGCCAGAATTAGCCAGCATATCTCTCACATACTTGACTGGCTGATGTAGATGCCGACCTGTGATCTTACAATTTTCATACCAAGGAAATATTTAGCCACTCCCAAATCCTTGATAGTAAATGCTGCATCAAGGTAGGATTTCACCTTCTCCATTTCTATCATAGACGTACCTGCGAGCAAAACATCATTGACATAGACTAAAAGAAACAACTGATGAGTTGCTGTGATAAGCAGGAAGAAGCATGAATCATGACAGGATTGAGTGAAAGCAAAACTGTTCAACTTAGCTATGAATTCAATATTCCACTGGCAGGAGGCTTGCTTCAAGCCGTATAAATACTTCATCAGTAGATAAACCTGGCCTTTCTTAGCTTTCTCATAGCAAAGAGACGGGTGCATGTACACTTTCTCATCTAAAGAACCATGTAAAAGGGCGTTGTTGACGTCCAATTTATGGGCGGCCCATTGTTTGGTAGATACAATGGCAAGAACAGGCGCACAATGACAACCTTGGTGACAGGGCTAAATATTTCATAGAAATCTTCATCCTCAATTTGGATGTATCCCTTTGCAAAAAGCTTGGCCTTGTAAATATGAATAGTTTTGGTTTTGAATCATCGTCTCTTTTTTCTGTCTTAAAAATATTTTCCTGGTTCTCTCTAACTTTCCTCCGCCGCTCACCTTGCATGCATGCACCTTCTTCCATCGGCGTCTCCGATAGAGGTTGAGGAAGAAAAAATTCGCTTACCCATGATGAGGTGATGCCGTCTTAGGCGTCAGAGCTGTTGGTATCACCAGAACAACAGCAAATCCAACCAATAGTCCTGCCTATACTCGTTGAAATCTCCAGAGGTGAATGACAAAATTGGATTGACCCCAAGACATTGAAGGAGGAAGGGATAGCTTTATACTTCACTAATTTCCTGATGGATTGGTCCAAGGAGGAGATGCGCAAGACCTTCGGCGACCTAGGGATGGTTACCAGCATCGTCATCCTGAAGAAAATGGACAAAACTTTCAAGCTCTTTGGCTTTGTTAGGTTTCATACATTCATGGATGGCATGGGGAAGACCATAGCCAAGCTGAACGCGATGAAGCTCGGGGATCTGATCTTGAGGGTGAATGCAGTCAAATATCAAAGTAAACGACAACAGCCACAAGTGCGGGCCGTAAGGCTAACAAACAGTCCAAGGTGACAGTTCCATTAGTCTAGACGCAGGCGACGCCAACTATTGTTGCCGACCCAACATAGGAGGAGACTGATTGGCTTAAGTAGTGCCTGGTGGCAACCCTACAGGGTGTCTTGCATGCTCAAATCTTGCGTGAGATTTGAACTCTTGATAAACTAAGGCAGGTAATGGTTTCTCTACTTCCGAGCACGCAAGTTCTCATCCAAATTTCCTCAGAGGTAGAGTTGAAGGCTTTCCTAAAAGAGGAGGCTATATGGAAGGCAGTGGGATTAACAGACTTGTGTTGCTGGTTACCTTTTGTGGCATGATTGATGGGTCTGTCTTTTAGGTATCCATGTCCACTGTTGGAACCAACGGAGCTCCGAGGAACTAGCTATGCTGCTTGGTCAATTACTGCAAGTGGAGGATAGGCATCCAGGGTTCCAGGATTTTGACACAATGCTTTTCTTGGTGCGGAAAATAGATCCTCTACTTCATGTGCCTATATTCTTGTTGGTAACAAAGGTGGGCACTTACCCGATCCAGGTACAAAAGGAACCATGAAGTTGGAACAAGGCAGTTGCCAGTCGGCAACATATGATGGATCATAATGAAAGGGTTCTGGATGAGGTATGATGGCTAGCCCTGCGTAGTGTGGCACCAACACAAGCAACAGTAGCGGCAACCCCTTCAAAGGATAAGAGAATCCTTGCAGCCTCCATTCAGAGTGTTGAGATGGCCAAGGGCTAGTAGTTGAACCACTCTAAGGAGGCTTCAGAACCAAATAAGACTGGGGACTTATCCAAACTGTTAGGGATGATAGCCCGGGACCTAAGTTTGATGAAATCTATGGCCCCTCCAACCTTAGATGACAGTGACCCCAACACCTCAGGCTTTACAGCGGGAGAGCTTTATATAGTAGTGACTATAGACCATTCAGGGGATGACTCAATCCGAGGTAGTGGCAGATCGGACAACCTGTCCAACAAATACACAAAGAGGAACAAAGGTAAAGGAGTAGAGATGATATCCATAGCCCTTGCCTTATTGGTCTGCAGATGCAGAAGAAAGACAATCTGGCGAGCCAGATATTTACTGATCATAACAATGAAGTTGAAAACACACAGCCCATTAGCATGGATGACTCGGATTAGTGGCATATCCTGAGTTTAAGGGCAGATTTGGACTGTGGTACAAGCAAATTCTTGCACTTATCGGACAATGAATTGGAACCTGATAAATTGGAGTTTGAAGATGAATTGATTGATAGAAGGATTGTGTTGGGTAGTATGAAATTTTATGACTCTGAGCCCACACTTGGCTCCAAAGGATATAACTGCTCACCCAAGACACTGTGTGGATCAACCAGACTAAACAAGCCACTAAATTCTTATAAGACCTAGTCGAGCAGAGGATTATATGGGACCGGGATGGAGCTTACCATAGCTGCAGTTGGCCAATGGAAAATAAGATTATGTTTTGGAATAGCAAAAGCTTAAGAGAGCCAAAATCTACCTGAAAAAATGGGTGAGACAGCACAAGGTAGGGCTGCTGGCTATTGTAGAGTTGTTTCTGGCAGCAAATAGAATTAGCAGGTTGTCCAACTGTCTTGGATTAACACACTACACTACAAATGCTAAAGAACAGGGAAAGCTGTGGATTTTATGGAAGGACGAAGGTGACTTCCAATTGCTGAGCAGTCAAGAGCAGACAATCACTGGTAGATGGAAGTGTGCAGACATGGATATCATTGTCACCTTTGTGTATGCCAAATGCTACATGCAAAGGAGAAGGGATCTATGGCAGCACCTGCAGTCCATAACACTTATTGGATTGCCTCGGATTGTCCTAGGTGATTTTAATGTCTTAAGGTCAAATACTAAAACAAGAGGTGGCGCATCGAGAGCTTTCTTACCAATGCAGAGTTCAATGAAACTATTCAGAGATGTGGACTAGTGGATCTGAAGCTAAATAGAAGGAAATACTCATGGTGTAATAGACACTCTGTACTGAAGAGAACCTTGGCTCAGCTTGACAGAGTTCTGGTATCTGCATATTTTTTAAACTAGCAACCACATAGGTACTATAAACTACCAGGACGCAAGAACTCAGACCATTGCCCACTTTTGTTAACACTGAATGAGCATCCGGTGAAGTATGGCCATCGCCATTTTAGATACCTGGACATGTGGTCTACCTCGGATACTTTTCATCGACTAGTTGCAGAAACCTAGAACTCAGTGAAGGGCCAGTGGGGCTTCTGACCTTGGGACGCAAACTCAAGACTATGAGAGCAACTTTACACACTTGGAACAAGTAAATCTTTGGAAGGACTGAGGCCCACATCAATTCTCTGGAGAATGAGCTTGATAGGATAGAAATGAAGGTACAGGTTTAGCACTCTGAAATCATAGAAGCAACATACTAGTGTACCAAAATAGAGCTTAGTATGTGGGAAAACAGGGAATTTAGTAGGCTTGAGTAGATTTCCAAAAAAGAATGGCTTAAAGATGGTGACAGGAACACAACATTATTCCACTCAGCAATGAAGGTCTGAGGGTTCTTAACTAAAACAAACAAACAATGAAGGTCAAGCAAAATAAAAATTGCATCTCTCAGATGAGGCTGCAAGATGGCAGGGTTCTGACGAGTCAGAAACAAATCCATGAAAAGGCGGTTAATCACTTTGAAAAGTTATTGAGTTGTCAACAAATCACCAAGCTTCCCCCTGACCTATTGAACAGACTGTTTGACAAGAAACTATCTGAAAATGACAATAGCAGGATGAATAGGAAATTAAAGCTGCCCTATGGCCCATCCCTAGCACTAGCTCCCCTGGACCAGATGGATTTGGTTAAGGGTTTTTCAAGAGTACCTGGACAGTATCAGGTATGGATCTAATTGGTGCAGTGAGTAAATTTGTTGCTGGTGCTCCATTGCTAAGGATGTTTGCATCCAATACCATTAAGCTGATTGCCAAAGTAGAGCAGCCATATTATTTTGATAAGTTCATGCCTATTAGTCTAAGCACAGTGGTGTATAAAACCATAGCTAACCTACAAATGAAGGCAACCTAGGTGTGAAGGATCTTTGAGAAGTCTCAAAGTCTCTAGGTATGAAGCTGCTTCAACCTGCTGGTTGGAGGAAACCGCTAGCAACGCTTCCTATCAGCAAAACATAACGGGCTGGAGCCCATAGTTCTAAGGCAAAGCAGAAAAATGGACTCAAGGTTCTTGAAATAGGTTATGGAACTAAGATAGGAGGTTTTGTAGAATGTCCAAGTCATTATACCAAAGATTTCTCAAGTTTCTGGTATGATAAATGGTTGCCCTCAGGTATCTTGGTCTTTAGAGTGGATCAAATGCTTGATAGTGGAGCAAAGATAGTTGATTTCATAGAAAATGGGCAATGGTATACGAACAAGCTCCTGCAAACAGTAGGAGAAATGATCACATGAGAAATACTAAACCGGGAGTCACCTGATCTAGCGGCATGTGCAGATATTACCATCTGGAAGTCAAAATAGAGTGTCTATTTCTCGGTGAAAATAGCATTGAACTTTATCAGAACTAGGGCTACTGAACTCGTAGTGAAGGAAATAATCTGGCACAAGAATCTGCCTATCGAAATTAGTCTGTGCTCTTGGAGGGCATGAAGTGGCTACCTGCCCACGGATGAGAAGGTGATGAGTAGAGGAATTCAGTTAGCATCCCTGTTGTTAGTGTTGTAGCAATAGGTATCAAGAGACAACAAACCATATCTTGTCATAACCACCCCTAGCAATTCGGTTGTGGAATAGAGCAGCTTCCATCATGGGTGTAACCATTGCAGGAATTACAGGATGGAAGACCAAAATACTCCAACAAAAACTTATATCCGAAAAATCAGGTTTGAAAGGCTTTCTATCTAACCTTATTCTTGCAACCCTAACTTGGTTTCTCTGGTTGCGCAGGTGTAAGGACAGATTTGAAGGGGTAGCTCTGACAGAGGAGCAAATATGGCATCAGGTAAGGAATGCAATTGCAAGTCTGGCAATCTTAACTAACATGACTTTTAGAATGCAAATGCAAGATTATTTCTTGATGCAACAGCTCAACATAGCCATCACATTCAAACCTTATGACAACTTCAAAGTAGTACATTGATGAAAGCACCGCAGGACGGGCCAAACTTAATATGTATGGTAGCTGCCTAGGCAACCCAGGACCTAAAGGTGGAGGTGGCATAATAATGGATGGCAAGGGCGATTGTCTAACTGCCTTTTTAGTATTTCTAGGGGAAGGAACCAACAATGGGGTTGAACTGAAGGCAACAACAAAAGGATTAAGGCTCTGCAAAAGTCAAGGTTTGCAGGGCGTGGTCTTAGAGATTGATTCAATGTTGCTATTCAACTGGATACGGGCTAATTCATGTGCACCTTGGTATCTTTGGAAATTTTGGAAAGCTTTCAAAACACGAGCACAAGGTTTATGGCTAAAGATGCATAACCAATACAGAGAGGGAATTCAATAGCTGATCTCCTTGCTAAACAGGCAGCAACGGGAACCTCCTACATCTATTGGAGTAAGGATACACTACCACTCATGGACAAAGGAATGCACAGATTAGATGAAATAGGACAACCTTCGATTAGTTTATGCTAAGAAAAAGGAACTACCTAGCCACCACTACCATCTGGTAAATGGGAGATTTGATTTTTTGGAATCAGAGGCAAGTTATATGGTCCTTACTTTTTTGTAAATGTTTTGCTCTCACCTAAAGAGAGTCAAGAAATTATATGGAGTAAAATTTATATATACAAAAAACCTAGCCTTGTAACGGTCTATCGTGCCATCAGTTTGCACTTGACACGGTATACCCATTTGGATCCAATTGCTTTATTGCCTTCTGGAAGAAATTTACAAGTGTTGTTGACCTCCAACACTGCTAATTCTTGTTGCATAGCATAGATTCATTTTGCATTGGTGCGCGCCCAATTGTAGGTCTTGGGATCAACTATGCCCGATATATTGGCCGTAAATTCTCAGTATTGACTTGTGAAATAGCAAGAGTGATTTGATGGCAAACATCCTTGCTGGCTAGGCTGATCAGTGAGAGAATTGAATACATGAAAGTCTTCAAACCAGGCTGTCTTGTACTTTGTCTGAGGGCAGGTAAACTGGATCCTCCGCAGATGGTGGCACTGGATGCTGAGCAGAAATATCCTACTACATCGTTGGATTGGTGGCACTGACTCAATATTTGATTCAGGGTTCATAGCTGATGTCTCTCTCAAGATCAGTGGCAAATCATCAGGTTCAAAGAGCGCAAACTAAGGCAGGGGAACAACACAGTCACCACAGTTGGCCACTGAGGGTAATTCATCCTCTAGGAATTTAACGTCTCTAGATACAACTACCTTCTTAGAATCAACGATGTATACTTTGTAACCTCTCTGGTCGCAGGGGTAACCAACAAATATGCTGCTATGGGATCGTTGGTCAAGTTTGTCTCGGCCAGGTCGGTGATCCATCACAAAGCATAAGCATCCAAAAGTTCACAGCATTGATAGATCTGGCCTGCGATGATGCAACATTGTGAATAGGGATTCACAATTTAGAACTCTACTAGGTCATCGATTGATGAGATACGTGACTGTAAGCACAACCTCTCCCCAGAACATTTTTGGAAGCTAAGCCCTGAACAACAAAGCTTTGGAAACCTGCGTTCAACCAGGCCATTCTGTTGAGGGGTGTGACAACAACTCCTCTGATGCAATATGCTATGCTCATAAAAGAATTGCAGAAAGTGTGCATTGAGGAATTTTGTGCCATTGTTTGTCCTAATCACTTTCACAGATTTGGTAAATTGAGTTTTTTTACCATTAGAATGAATGCCTCAATCATTCCTACAACTTGATTTTTTTACTTGAATAGTTGAGTCTAGATGCACCTATTGTGATTATCTACAATAGTGAGAAAATATTGGCAAGAATTGGTAGATGACAACGTATAGGGTCTCCATACATTCATTTGAATTAGATCAAAGCACATTTGTGATCTGTGAGGGCTATCATCAAATGGTAGACGGCTTTGCTTAGATGAAGGGAAAATCTCACATGAGTCAATAACATTCTTTTGAATAGGAGAGATGTCAGAATCATTTAGATGATTCATTGCATCAAAAAGGAATGTATTAACCGGTTGTGCAATAAATCTGATGACACAACCGTACAAGCTTTAATCATCTTATTTTGTGCTAACAAATTTACAGAGACATTCCTTAAAGTAATAGATAAGACAGATAATCACTCTGCCCCCTTTCATGACAACTGTTGGATCGAATGAGTTGGAATTTAGAACATAGAGCTACTTCTTTACTTTTCCTACTGCAACCACCTTGCTGGTTTTAAGGGCCTGCACAATGCACTGGTGAGGTTAAAATGAAGGCATAAACTTGTGCTCACTGACAGCTTCCGCATTGATAGTGGATTATACTTAAAACTTGGCATGTGCTAGCATGTTTTTAAGAGGATTTCACTGGATAGATGGATGTTACCATTGCATTATAGGTCTAACGCTCCCATCTGGCAGCCAAACTGTTGTCAGCGTGGCAAATGGACAAATATTGAACATGGCATCACTATCAATGCACATATGGTTGGCTGCACCAGTGTCAATTATCCATTCATGCCTAGATATTTCATCACTGCCAATAGAAGACATTGAATTGAAAGTTGAGTTACCTGCAAAATATCAATAGTGAGCCATGTTAATTGATGCCTTCTCACCATGATAAACTATCCACTTTCCTTTGGAAATTCGCTGCAATTCCTTATGCATATTGCCTACAACTTTATATAGGTTGTTGAATCCATCTCCTTTCATATCCAACGGAGTGTAGCCCTATTTTCGATCTGCAGAAGATTCAACATGATTGAAAAAATGATTTTGAGCCATGTTTGAAGCATTCCTAAATAGTGTGCCATGTTCTGGTGCAATGTGAGCATTTCAGATGGCTTTTTTCACTCCTTTTGTTAGCCCATCCCTGTGGATACCCTTTCAACTTGTAGCATTTATTAACCGTGTGCCCAGTCTTTGTGCAGTGACTGCACTTTAAGTGACTCTAGTCATTCTCCCCCTACATTTCTTTTCCATCTAGCACTCTTCGCCATCATAACAGCATTCACACCATCAAGCGCAACCTCCATGTT
>JAOWBN010004667.1:0-22948 GCA_028565015.1 Pinguicula moranensis | reverse complement strand
GTAAACCATCGCAATTTGGAGGGTTTAAAATGCGAGACTGACCAGTTTCTACCCTGCCCGGCAAGTAAACCCCCGGGTAGGATAGAAAAAATGCGGGGCACCAAACGGGGGTCATATCCGGTTAAAGTCGGTTTACTCGCTGAAATAACATTACATACGGTGTTATCCAGTCCAGTGTAATAGTAGGGAATCTGTTAACAAGGTAGGAGCCGACAAAATAGCTTCACCCAAAAATTTGGTAGGCAAGAAAGATTGAAATATTGATGCTCTGGATATTTCTAAGGAGAGACCGTTTTGCTGGGGGAATAGGCACATGTGGTTTGGTGAAGGATGGCAAAACGGCTAAAGAGGGACTGACAGGAGAGTTAAGGAAATCACTCCCATTAATCTTGGATGATAACAATGTTTGTAACCTGAGGATACACATTTGCCTTATCTTGCATCAAATAAACCCACAGACCCCTTCTACGACCATCTACCGGTGTAAGAAAGTATCTTCCTCCTGCATATTAAGGAGTTTTATATAGCCCCCAGACATCCACATCAACCAGATCGAACAAGGAAACAAATTTAGATATGCTATAATGAAAAGATAAGTTATTTTGCTTTGATGAATGACAAGCAGCACAAGATATAGAAGAAGTACAAGAAGTAGATTTCGTAAAAGGCAAATGTATGAGTACCTCGTTTGAAGCATGGCTCAGCCTGTTGTGCCGCAAACAGAGCTGAATAAAAACCTGCTATGAGCTTACTGTAGGACTGGATCAAGATGTCTATTTTATTACAAGGAAAGTTGTGTTCTTGAATAGCAGACAAAGATGCTTGAGCGAGAGTTGAAGTGTCTAGGATGTAAAGATTATGGAAGGCATATCCTAAGGTCAACGGTTCACTGGTTTTCATGTCCTGCACAATACTATGATATGGATGGATTAAGAGTCGAGCAGAAGCTTTCTAGCTAACAACATGTTATATTTAAAACTGGGAAAAGGCAATACACCATTCAACCTAAACTTCTCATTAATTTAAATAATACCAGCATGCTTAACTGGTGCCTTACTACTATTCCAGTCATTCAAAGCATCATATTTAACAAATAGCTCCAAGTTATTGCACATATGACTAGTAGTGCCTGTATCTATGAACCATGATCCAGGTTTAAGTGCATTTAAAGTACTTAAAGCATAAGTATAAATGCTTCCTGCAAATGGCCCAGGAACAAATCCTCCTGCATGGGTGTAGTGGGCGGACATAAATGTAGGCGAGCTAGATAATAGGTAATTTCCAGCGTACATCGGCATAGAAGATACAGGATTTTGGGACGGTCCATCATGAAACAAACCTCCAGACCCGTGACCAATTTCATATGGAGCAACGGTGGCAAAGTGAGTTTGAGGAGCATCGCCAATGAATGTCAAATTAGAGTGGCAGTGATGGCAACCATCGGCATAATGGTCGTATTTACAAAAAATTTGGCAGCACAGACTATAACTGCGACCTCTTGATGGGTCTTCGCCATGCTGGTAATTTTTGGGTGCAGAAGACGGTGCCACCAGAGAAAATAGTGGCAACTGAGTGGGAGGACAAAGAAACAACCCACCATCTCTGAGTTGGGGCGACGGTGGTGCGTACATAGGCGACATGCTCAGGGCGGCGGAAAGAACACCAGGGGCAAGACGAGCAACTAAGGTGGGGATGAAACCTATCCAGGATGAGCCGTTGGAGGTCGAGCAGGCCCAGAGTCGGGACCTCCACACCTGGAACAGTGCAATGATACAAAGCTTGAAAGTTCATGGCTCGGGCTATGATATCACGAACAGTCAGTAAAGTCCGAGCCAAGCCCATGTAAGAAACAATGACTTTGTTCCAATTGAGATACTGGGCGGCCGAGGTCGTCTAGATGATCACAGAGCAAAAGGAAATGTCGTGCGTAGTCTTTGATGGCGAGGGGTGACCCTTATACAACTGCTGGAGCCCATCTCTTATGCCAAGCTTGTGCGAGGGGCCGGAGTGGCTGTACTCGTGCTCCAATGTTGACCAAACAACATTTGAAGATTGCTTACCAATGATCCACCATGAGCTTCATCAGTAAGAAACGAGATCAACAAGGAGTAGAGATGTTTGTCAACAACTTGCCAGTTGATGTGCTCGAGATTGAACTTGGTGGGATCTGCAGGGTGTTGCTATGGTAGCTCGGGTACACTGCCATCCACATATCCCAGAAGGCCGTGGTTTTGTAATGAGATATGGACTTGATTTCTCCAAAAGGGTGTTGATGTTTTACTGTAACGCCATGGTGTAGAGAATAGTGATAGATAGTTAAGCGGAAAACACATGTTGAAGAAAGATTTCTTCTACTTTTCTTAATACTTTTCACCGTGTTTACATGTTTCTTTATAGCTAGGAATGACATACTAAATAAGGAAGGTGGAGGGAAGATTTCCTATGATTAAGGAAGGATCAATTATCTCTTGATCATTCCTTTTACATTGTATAGAAAATCTTCCCTTTCCTTATTTACTTATCTAACAAATAGTAGAGAGATTTAGGACTTATCAAAAAAAAGTAGAGAGATTTAGGATAGTAGATAGGGAGAAAGGAAAGTGAGTTTGCTGATTAGAGAAAGGGATAGAAGAATAACGGGACAGGGGACATGAGAGATATAGATTGATTGTTAAAATTAGAGAATTTAAGAGAAGTTCAGATACCATAATGATGTTACCATAAGCTTGAGTTTTGCATTGAATTCTTGAGATGTGTTCATGTGTGTCCACTTAAGAGAAATTCAATGCTTAAAATTAAAACCAGATTTAGACAAACTTATTCAACAAAGAAATGGCAAAAGCAAGATCTGGTCTAATAGTGACCATTGCTTACATTAAATATCTCAAGAGGTTAGCCTAAGGTAAACTTTTCATTTTAATAGTTTTTGCTGGAGTCTTAGAACTCTTACTTTTACTCAGCTTAAAATAATCAGCCAATGGAAGAGTAATAGGCTTTAAATCATCAAACATAAATTTCTTAAAGAGTTTAAGCATATAACTAGTCTGATGCAGTTTTTAAGTTCCCTATTTTTTATCCTTTATGATTTCCATTCCTAAAATTTTTTTTTTAGAAAAGCCAAATTTCATTAAAACAAAATATTTATAGTATTTACAGAAACGACAAGAACAAATATCGCCAATACACTTGCACAGTTAAGAGCTATGCATCTACATGAAGTAGGACTGAGATCCTTATCTTCACCTCATACTCCCTATCATGTATAGCTAAGGATGATCTGGTACACGGCTCACCTAGCGTCATAGTAGATCACAAAGCATCTCAGCATTCATATCATCGCCGCCATCCGCTCTTCACCGAATCCTAATGTCCTGACTATCATTTTATCAATTCCCTTTTTCGGGGATATTGGTACACAACTCGATTAGGTTCGATGAGCTATCCCTGTAATGAATGATAAGTCATAATCCGATCAGATACAAGTCTCAAAACCAACCCAAACAAACACATAGCTTGAACTTGCAGCAATGATCTAATCAGATAATGTGATTTGCATCAATGTGGTGCTTGGCCATTCCTAAAATCTTTTTAGTTTCATCTAAGTCCTTCATTTCAAATTTTGAACTTAGCTTCAGTTTTAATTTATTAATCTCATCTTTAGATTTGCTAATTAATAACATATCATCTGCATAAAACATGAGAAATACAGAATAATATTCAGAATATACAAAATACAAACAAGTATTATATTTACTCCTATTAAAGCCTAAACTAGTAATAAAAGAGTCAAATCTTCTTATTTCATTGATGTGGGGCCTATTTTAAGCCATATAAAGATTTCTTTAATAAACAAACATGATCAAAACATTTCTTATCAACAAAACAAGTGGTTGATCCATATAAATCTTCTCTCCTCGTTCACAATTCAAAAAAGTTGTTTTAACATCTAATTGTTCTAGATGTACAATAATGAAGCTTGTAGAGGCATGTACCAGCATAGCAAAATCTGAGGCAACTTGAGAAGTTACAAGTTCAGATCAATGTTGCATTGATCTCATTCCTAGAGTATGTGAAAGTCAGGCTGGTGATGATTGTAGGTGAAATTATAATAGGGTGGAAGCCACATACAGACAGATTGAAACTTGGTTTGAAGACCTTGTCCAGGTGCTTGTTCATATACAATCCAAGCTTTACCAGGGGAGGTTGAGCAATTAGATAGTCAATAGGAAAACTTTGGTGACAGAAAATAACTGCACGAATGTTGCTTTTCACTTCTTTTGTTTTCTTTGTTTTCTATTTCTTCTTTCAAATTTGTACATAAACTTTATTTCTTTATAGTGAATTTCGGCGTAGCAAAAAAAAATCTAGCTGTTCTAGCTCTAGGTTAAAACAAACAACAAATGCTAACATAATTCTGATAGTTTTGTATTTTACTACGGGAGATAATATTTCATTAAAGTCCCTTCCTTTTATGAAAAGCCTTTGGCTACTAATATAGCCTTAAATTTACATGTATCAGAAGCAAAAATCCCTTTCTTTTGACTTAAACAACCACTTACAACCCACTATTTTTTGGCCCTTAGGCCTTGGGACCAAGTCCTAAGTGTTATTTTTCCTGAATGAAGTCATTTCCTCCTCCATGGTTTCCATCCGTCTTTCAAACTCCTTACTCCTCATGGTTACTTCAAAGTTCTCAGGTTCTGATGATCCAATTTGCTCACCTATAGTAAAGACAAATTCAATCAGTTATGCAAGATTTTTATATCTTAAAGGAGGTTTAATAACTCTCTTCCTCCTGTTCAAAGCAATACTATGAGTATTTAAAGGGTTAAAATGATCAGTTTATGTCTTGTCATCCACTTAAGGATACTGAATTTCATCATATGGTTCCTCAATATGCTCTTACTCTTCTGACAAAATTCTTGTCTAGCCTACCTCAATGGAGCCTTCTTGTGCCTCTTCGGCTTAAAAGGTTTCTGTGACATTTTAGTTAAATAAGGAAAGTCTAATTCATTGAAAATGACATCTCTGCTGACAATTATTTTCAATCCAAGAACACTTTTGTCTCACAACCTATATTCTTTTGGTCTTCTTGATAATCAAGAAAGATGCACTTAATGGATCAATGAGTTAACTTTCTATATTTGTTTTGTGCATAAGCGGCACAACCAAACACCCTCAAATGTTGTAGGTTCAATTCTCTACCAGATAGAAAAATTCTGGATATTTAAAATTAAGCACAATAGATGGACTTGTATTTATCAGATGGGCAGTTGTATATAAAGCTTCACCCCAAAATTGTTTTTTTTTTAAATCAGAAGTCACAAGCAAGCACCTTACTTCGTTCAACAAAGTTCTATTCATTATTTCAGCTACTCCATTTATTGTGAAGTGTTCTTAACAGTTTTGTGCCTAGTGATTCTATGCTCAGTGCACAAACTATCATACAAATAATTATAGGACTCGAAGCCATTATCAATTTATATGAAATTTCACTTTCTTATAAGTTTGAGTTTCAACTAAGGTTTTCAATTCTTTAAACTTCACAAAAGCTTGATCCTTAGTCTGCAGCCAAAATATCCAAATTTTTATACTAAAGTCATCAAGCAAACAACGAAAATATTTATTCCCACCATATGTAGGAATAACCTCAATCCCTAACAAATCAGCATGTAAATATTCAAGCACATTTTTAGACAAGTGTAGACCCTTAGGAAACTGCAACCTATTTTGTTTTTCTAACACACAGAATTCACAAAAGTCAAGTTCAAAAAAACATATCCTTTCCTAAACATCCTTGGGCATGCAAAATAGACAAACCCTTTTGACTCATGTGGCCTAAACGTAAATGCTTGAGAAGAATTCTTAATAGGTTCTTAATGCTTCCCTTCTAGAAAATATAACCTATATTTTGTCTTTTAGTCGTTAACACAATCCTTTTATTCTTAAACACATTAAGCAGACCATGTTCAGCATGGAAGGAGCATCCATTTTCATCTAAAGCACCCAAAGAGATCAAGTTTCTTTTTAAATCTTGTATATAGCTAACTTCAGTTAAGGAGACACTCCTACCATTAGACATTAACAAATTTATAATTCTAGTACCATCTACAAAACATTTATTATGATTACCCATATACACAACTCTTGTTTTTGACACATCAAGTTTTTCCAATCAGTGCTTGTGTGGACTTATGTGAAATGTGCACTCTGTATCTAAAACCCATTTTGAGCATGTAAGATCTTCAAAAACAGTAATAATCAGAAACAAATAGCACATCACCAACACCATTACGATTTCCTAAGGTAGCCATATTAGACTCTTGTTTTTCAGATTTTTTTCCCTAATCCAACTATAACAATTCCTCTTGAGATGTCATGCTTTATGACACAAATGGCACTTCCTACTTTCCTTATCTTTGTTGTTCATATTGTTATTTTCTTAATTCTTGTTCTTAATGTTCTAAACATTACTTTTATTGCTAAATGATTCTGTCTTAGCATTCCCAAATAAAGCACTTAAGTTCTTTCTATTATTTCTTAACTCTAATTCTCTAGCCTTAAGACATTACAGATTATTTCAACCTTAGGGACTATCCCAGAATACTCTAGTAGATTTTTAACAACTAAATAATCTTCAGTTAGGGAATTTAATAATATCATTGTTAAGCTATCATCATCTGGTTTATGATCAGTGCCTTTAAGAATCTGATTTAATTTTAAAAACTCTTCTAAATTTTTATCTAAAATTTAGAAAAATCCATTTTATAAGAAAACATTGAACCTTTCACAAATATCAAGTTGGAAGTAGACTTAGAAGTATTTAGAGTGTTCTGTTTATTCCACAATATTAAAGGATTTTCATCCCCATTTACTTTACTTAACACAGACTCAGAAAAATTTACAATTGTCAGATTGTAGGCTTCCTTATTAATTTCATCTACTCTTTTCTTAGCATCCTCTGATCATTTATTTTTGTCCGTTTGCAATGCATAGTACACTTTATTAATAAACAAGATTGCCTTCATTTTTTTACACCAACTATTAAATCATCTTTTCCGTCAAATGAGTTGATCTCTATCCTAGTTGTCATCCTTTAACTAGGTTGAAGTAATCACAGCAGATTAATGTTTAAGCACAGAAAAGAAAATGACATTGATTCACTCCTCAATAGGGTTCAGACAGCGATCACACCTAACGGACAATAGATGCTCTTTAAACATGCTTTGTATAAACAGTATGCTAAGAAATAATTAATCCTACAAAGGCATATTTCAAGTCAAATAACCCAATGTAAACAACTCTGATCCGTGGCCATAATGCACAGAGTTCACATAATATAACAATTCAACTAAAAGCAATAAATAAACCATATTATTGGCCACAATACACTGAATTTAACAGTGCAACATAATATTGAAGAACAATAAATATTTTCAAAAAAATTAGTGAAAATTAACAAAAATCTTTATAAAAAAATCCAGAAAGTTTGAGACTCGCTCACCAAACTCTAACAAGGTTAGGGTTTCACTGTTCACAAGATTCGCTCATCTTTTAGTCTCTGTTTTACCAAATTCCTTCAAGTCCATCACAAATTCTTCCAGACCTGGACGCCTTGAGTGTAGATCTGCCTAGATCTCATCTGACAAGCTCTGATACCACTGTTAGGAATTTTAGATATCCTTACTCACAAGAAATTATTAGTAACTTATTGCGTGCAACAAATAAAGTTGAAGGTATAAAAACAAGTCAAAGTGGTTCATCGGAATCTAAAATTCTAGCTACGTCCACATTGAGCTCCGACTAAGTGGACTGACTTGTTGCACTTTCTATTATCACCAAAGAAATTGTTCATCACCTTTACAAAACTTCACAACTCTTCTTAAAAATATAGATCTAACACCCTACGAAAAGAATCACAATGCCGTAGAAAAGATTTACATGATTGCATTTGATCTACTCCATAAAACAGAGAGAGAAAATCAGATGTTCTTAGGAGAAACATCTGATTTAGTGAAGAGAAAAACCATTAGATAGAAAGGGAACAATTGCGCAAGAAATCTGAATGAGTTAATTTTCTCTAAAATGTCGAACATCAGGATTTTTTTATCTTTTCCACTAGGTTTTGACACTAGCCACTCGATTAACTTCATTTTGAATGGTGTAGATTTCTTCTTCATTAATCAGGGACATTTAGGTCACTTCACATATTCATAGTCTGAATCTGCTCCCATAAGCTCGCAGCTTGTCTGCATCTTGTTTCGTTTAGCTCACCATTTTCAGCAACTTGCTCTACTGCATACAGCTCCCTTTTCAGATTATGTATTCTGTCAGGTAAGGCCCTGTTTTGCGCAGCCTTCTAAAAATTATAATCCAATTATAAGCACCTTCCCGCCAAAAAATAACTCTTCATTTTTTCAAAAAATGTTATTATAAACCAATTATAAGCATAAGAGAGTCTGCGCAAAACACCCCCTAAGTCTCTTTCTTCTCTTTTATTCCACTCTCTGATTTTTGATTTGAAATATTTTATTTTTTCCTTTATAACATATCCAATGTTACCCGGGATGTGCCCTTTTGTCCAGACTTTCTCCACCAATGCTCTGAATTCTTTTATAGCCAACCAGCAGTCAAGCACCTTCAGCGGTTTACATGCATGGATTTGATAGTTGAAAAGGAAAATCAGCCACAAAATTCTGTGGGAATTCTTCTATTCTAGCACGTGGCATTTACTTTAACTTGTAGAGGCGTTCTTGCCCTATTCAATCCTGTATCCTAAGCAATATAGATCTAATCAATGGTCCACGCATGGCAGAAGCGCTAAAAAAAATTTCAAGAAAAATAAATACATACATTTTTTTAGAAAAACATTTAGTTTCACCCTCGTGATATTTGTGCCCGTGAATTTGTACTTGCCTCCCTCAATAAATCGAAGCTCCACGTAGTGTTCACATGCTTTGATCTAAAATCAATTAACTATCGTAGGTTTGGTATCCTATAACAGAGGGCTGACCATATGGTTATCCCCTTTTTCCATCTAGCAATAATCAATGTCAAGCATGGCAAGGAAGAGGAAATAGAGAACGGACAAGAGAACTAAATGAAGTTCTTGAAAATTGAAGTAAATTTTTTTTGCTAAGCCAAATTTCATTATATATAATAAATATGTACAAGAAAAGAAAGAAGGAAGGAAATATAAAATACAAAGTACTCATGTGTCTGCTAGATGGTATCAACTAGCTAATATCTTTGAAATTGGGCTGGTTGTCATGTCTTTCCTTCATATCCCCCTCTGATATAGCTAAAGGTGATCTGATACATTGCTCACCTAACGTCCTAATAGATCACAAAGCAACTCAGGATTCAGATCATCGTCATCATCCGCTCTTCACTAATGCATAATGTCATGACTTTCACATTGTCAATCTTCCATTGTAGGGAAATTGGTACACAACTCGATTATGTTTAGTGAGTTATCCCTGTAATGAGTAAAGGGTGATATTCCAGAAGACATGCAAACAACTCAAGACCAAGATATAAGTAGAGGACCTATCTAACACTACAATGTTTTTCTAGCATCAGCTTTGCATATTTTTCCATCTTTCTTTTCCATTTGGCTTTGTAGCTCTATTGTTCCTACAGTAGCACTGAGCTGCAAAATCCTTGCTTCTATTGGTCATCTTTTCTTCCTGCGGTACAAGTCCTTGTAGTATACCTTAAGGAATATGGTTTTTTTTATCCTCGGCCAAGACCGATCTGCGCTGTGATCAAGTTGGCTAAAAATATTTAGCCTCTTTGTGCAACTTCTAGCATCTTGATCTTATGATTGTTGCAGGTGCCATCAGCCTTGTGGTAGAGCAGAAAGTTGTGGCAATCTGCGAAGATAGCTCTCCATTCTGTCCCAAGAGATGTTCTATTGTCTAGTGCAGATTAAGTCATCTCGAATCATGTATTAAATTTAATACATCTTAGTGGATTCAACAACCAATTAGTCATGTTGTATGAGAATAACCTCTGAGTTCTTTTGGATCTGATCCAAAGCCAGGATGATTTCTAGATGACATACAACATCTGTATTGTGGTCATATCTAATCCTTGAAAGAAATGCAAATTTCTGTATTTCCATATCCACCAGATCATTCCATGCCTCCTTGTTTACAGTGTCTGGTTTGGCTTCTACAAACATGTGCAAAGAGGGGGCCTCATTGTTGTTTATTATCTCTAGGTTGTCCAAGGACAACCAGGCCTTCATTAGCTGCCAAACCTGCACAACAGTTACACAATTAGAGAATAAGTGTTGTGTGGTTTCCCTTTCTGATCTGTAGAGCGAGCAGCTTGTATCCTACCCCTGTGGTATGATGTGCCTTTGTTGAAGGTTGTCTTTGGTTGGGATTGCATTCTGCATAAACTTTCAAGCAAGGATCAAGATTTTTATGGGGGTAAAACAGTTCCAGATATTTAGTAATTAACAGTTTTCTTGAATTGAGAAGGGTTGTAGGAGATCATTTGTAATTAGTTTGTATGCACAGCTAACTGTGTACCTGCTATGAGTGGTGCCATCAAAAGGGTACCTATCCTTGTTCTGGTTGTTTAGTTTGATGTTATGCAGAAAAGATAGCAGTACATTCAGATTCTCCAGGTTTGATTCCCTTAGTTGCCTTATCCATGACCACATCCAGTTCCAATCCTCCTCCTTCCAGTGTCCTGCATCAGAAACATATATGTGTTCGTTAATGGAGATCCTGTATAGTCTAGGAAAGGTATTAGCAAGCGCAAAGTTGTTAAGCCATTTATTAGTCCAAAATTTCACTCCTTCACCAAAGCCTAGTCTAATCTTGTTATTCTGCATGAACCAGTTTGATGTTGGTGTCTCTTGTAATTCTTTCCACCAGCTCGATGCACATCTAGCTCCTCTGGTCCTAGAAGTTGTGGTTGACGATTTTCTGAGTTCATCTAGTGCCCCAGCATATAGGATACCACTTCTTTCATATTTGGATCTCGATATATCCCTAACTAGGCTTTTCTCATTTGTCAAGATTCTATAGCCCCATTTCCCTAGCATTGCTTCATTGAATGCACTTAAATGTTGAACCCCTAAGCCTCCTTTTGAACGAGGGGTTGTTAATTTGGTCCAAGATATCCAGCTCACCCTCTTATGATTCTTAGTGTTGCCCTGCAAAAAGTTCCTCTAGCATTGTGATAGTTTTTCAGAACTGAGGATGGTGCCTTGAACAAACTGAAGTAGTGAGCTGGTAAAGCTGAGAGTACAAAGTTAATAATTGTTAGCTTGCCTCCCATTGAAAGGAATTTGTGGTTCCAGAGACTAAGTGATGTAGTAAATAAGTTCAAGACAGGGGACCAGGTGGACTATTTTTTTTAAACTGCTCCCACAGGAAGTCCCAAGTATGTCATAGGGCGTGAGCTAGTTCTACAACCAAGGTAAGCAGCCATGTCTCTTACAGTCTCTTGTGGAAGATTAATGCCAATCATACTGCTTTTCTTGAAATAATGCGCAAACCAGATGCTAGCTCAAAGTTTAGTAGAATGGTTTGAGATTGTATTGAATTCCATGATCCTTGACCAAAGAAGAGAGTATCATCAGCAAACTGAAAGTGTGAAAGATGAATCCTGTTCGTGCCAATTTCAATTCCCTGAAAACTATCAAGATCAGTGGCCTTTCTAATCATAATGGAAAGGCCTTCAGCAACTATGAAGTATAGAAATGGTAATAACGGATCACCTTGCCTTAGACCTCTCAATGGGTAGAACTCCTTGATGGGACTACCATTTATAAGGACTGATGTGGAAGCTGCTTCAAGTAAGTCCTTTATCCACCAAATCCAATTTTGTGAAAAGTCCATCTGAACCATTACATCTTGAAGGTATTGCCAGTTTGTTGTATCAAAAGCTTTTTCAAAATCAGTTTTGAAGAGGAAGGCTTTTTGTGTGCAACTTCTTTAATTCATCAACAACTTCATTTGCAATCAACACACCATCAAGTAATTTTCTCCCCTTCAAGAAGGTCATTTGAGTTGGACAGATTATTTCCTCCATCACATGGGAGATTCTGATAGCTAGGACTTTGGCAATGATCTTACGCATGACCCCAATCAAAGTGACAGGTCTGTAATCATCTGTTGTCAAGGGAGAATCAGTCTTGGCTATGAGGGAGATATGAGCTGCATTACTACCTTTTAACAGCTTACAATTCCTGTAAAATTTCAGAAGCAGTTGACAAATATCAGGTTTTAGCAGAGAAGAAAAATGCTTGATAAACCTAAAATTCAGCCCGTCAGGGCTCGGGCTTTTGTTGCTGTCTCATTCACCAATGGCCTCCATGATTTTATGCTCTATAAAGGGCCTGACCAAGAAGTCCTTAGCTGATCTTGAGAGTTTACCGAAAGTTATGTTGTGAACTCTAGGCCTAGTCCAGCTGATCTTATATTTGCTTGAAATGTAGTCTAAAACAGTTTTGATTTTCTTTGGATCTTCCAGCCAGATACCACCCTCCTGCACATCATTGATAACATTCTTCGTTTGGTTCCTATTAAGCCATCTATGGAAATAAACTGTATTAGCATCCCCTAACTTGATCCAGATAATCCTTGACCTTCGATACAATATGTTGTCCAATTGCTTTGTAGTGGTGTCCAAATCATGTATGAGACTTAACAGTGCATTTTGTTAAGTGTCACTAGAGTACAGTAGGTTGTTTTGTTCAGCTTCTAGTTCTTTAGCTGCAAGTAGTGATAGTAATCTTTTTCGTTCAGCCATCAGATTTGTTGGTGCTTGATGATTCCAGGTTCTAATGGCCTGCTTTAGGATCTTGATTTTGAAGCTAGCATACCCCCAACGTCTGTAAAGTTCCGTACCTGTTTCACCATGGTATTATAATTTGAAACATCCAGACAACAGTCTAAAACTCTTAGAGGTTTAGGCCCCAAATCCTGGATTTTGCAGCAAAGTGTCACTGGATAGTGATCCAAGTAATCTCTATCCAAACCAAATTGTATCCATGTAGCATCCTCTCCAAATCAAGTCCTGGTAGCTCAAGTGGTGAGCAACTAAACCTCACAACTGTGAGGTCCAGGGATCGATACTCGCCTGGGTCGCAAAAATGAAAACGGCCTCTTTGTATAATTACAAGGGTAAGGTCGCGTACATCAAACCCCCCAGACCCCAACTTAGTTGGAAATATACTGGGTAAAGTTGCATTTTTAGCATCCTCTCCCAACCATGAATCATTCACCAAAAATCTATCTAACTGACTCATGGCTTTTAGGTACTTAAGGTACTTGGTGAATTTCCTTCTTTCCATCCTTAAATCACGCAGCTTCATTTCAAATGTAAAGGATCTGAATAAGGAAATTTCTTGGGTGTTTGAGTTGAGAGCAGATCCTCTTCTTTCCCCTTCATGTAATACTACATTGAAGTCACCCTTCAGACACTATTTTTTATCCAATTTCTTATCATAAATGCTCAATATTTCCTCCCACTGAGCCTCTTTTGAAGGGATGTCTCTCGAGCCATATATGCTAAGCATGTTGGACAGAATGATGTTGTTATGTCAGGTACCTGATACTTCCAAAATATTCTCTCCAAATTAGACCTTTACTCTGTTAAACTTTTTACTATTCCAGATGCAAAGTAATCCACCAACTTGTTCAGTTGCTCCTTGATAGATCTAGTCAAATTCTTTGTCAGTCCACAGTTGTTCACATAGCCTTTTGTCAATGATGTTCATCTTTGTTTCTTGGAGGCTAATAAAATTAGGTTTCTGTTCCAGAATGAGGGGTTTGACTCTTGTTTTTCTTCACGGTCTACACAAGCCTCTAGCATTGTAGTTTATGACCTTCATGTGGTATTATTTTCACTCTCCGTCATTCCTCCCCTGATGTAGATGTTATCTTCACGTTTGAATTGTTGCCTTGTTTCTTCATCAGCATTTGACAAGTTTCCTCAGAGGTAGTACCATAGTGTATTCCAATTTCCAGACCAAGTGCAATTATTGCATTAGCCTCTGCTCTGGTTTTGTCTGGCGATATATCTACTCCTTGAACCTCCTCTGGTATTTCTACTACTTGTTTGGTTAATGATGGGGGTTTAAAGTATCAATCCACTCCTTTAGTATGGCATGATCTCTATCCGTAGCTGGATTCATTTCTCTCTTGGTTTGGCTTCCTGTCTTGGGGCCAGGACCTTTCTTTACCTTAGTTTGTTTAAGCATAGTCTTCTTAGCAGCAGGGGTAACAGTTGGATCCCCTTGATCTGAGAGAGATGTGTATTGTTCTAGCAGGGGAAAATCATAAAGTTGTTAGTTAAGAAGAAATTCTGACTCTTTTTCCTTTAGAGGAAATTGTTGTATGTATTCCAAATTAGCCTTTGCCTTCTAAGGAGGTTGATCATGGGGCTTGATCTTGTGATACATTTCTGTAATTGGTGTATCACCCATCCCAGTGCTAGCATCCCTCTAAGTATCCAAAGATAGCTGGCTTTCATTGTCTGAATAAATTTGTGAGGATGAAAAATCCCCCAATCTATCATTGACGACCTTCTCATTTTCAGCAGGTACTGGATCAATCTCAGGTTGGTGCTCCTGGTTTTTTCCCAATCACCACCTCTGTACCAAATAGTTGTGGTACATTTACCAGCAGAGTCTGGGGTTCTGTCTCTACTTCTTCCAAGCTGTCTAGAGTTTTCATAAGAGCCAATGAAGCTAGTAAATTAGGCCACCAGTCCATTGTACCACATACCCAATGGATGGGGGTAAGATTATCTGTGGCCATCAGAGATTTGTCCATTCTAGGATATGGTTTTTGAGTCAATTGTCCAGTAATAACAGGAGGGTGATGTGATGATAGCATCTCTACTTCATCTTCCTGGTCCTTTTGAAAGTCAAAATCAGGGGAAGAGTTTGTTTCTAGGTCATCATTAGTACTATGCGAGGAGGAGCTTATAGCAGTATCTTGCCACGGGTGTGTTAAGAGTCTTCCAGTGCTAATTTCCCTTATGAGCAGAGTTGTGATCTTACCATCAATATGAACAGTCAGAGTTGATGCTATCTAGCCAGTGGACTCAGATTGTAACAACAATTGTGTTGCCTCCAGGTTTCATATGCTTACTGGTACATTCATCTATCTCAATCAGTCTGCCAAGCTTGTTTCAAATTAGCTCCAGATTTTTTTTAGTCCACAACTGAAGTGGCAAGCCATAGATTTTATACCAGTTCGTGTACAATAGTGGCTCCTCTATGCTATTTGTCCATGGTGACAAGTCAGACGACCAATTCATAAGCCACTTCTTATCATGTTTCAATAAAGGCCCCATATCAGCAAGTTTTTTTTTCCACAACCGAACTCTTGCCACCCATAGGACTCACCATAATATTGAGATAGCCGGCTACTCTCAAAACTAATTGGAGTTTCCTCCATTCATCATGTTTTTTCAGCACATCTATAAACCCCAATGAACACCAAGTTGCAGGTGTATCTTTAGTTGAGAAGGATAAGATTGGATCGGGCTTCTGGAGGACATAACACGGGTCCAGATTTGTGCTCGTATAGCCTAGATCCATGCCAGGTTTGGCCACATATGCAACCTTAACATCAAGAGGTTTGAGCTTTGAAGACATAGTCACCTGCATCTTCCTAGCTGGTAAATTGCTAGACTTTTTAGAAAATCTAGCGATATTGGCTTTTAGACGGTGTGAGCCAATCCAAACATTGTTAAGCTTGAAGAGCATGCTATCTATATCAGAAGTGTCCATGAGCTTCAAGAAAGCAAAGGGGGGACCATTGCAGTCTAGCTTCCTAGCTATTTTCAGGGAATGGATGTTGCCTTATTTGTTCAACATCCCCAATAAGCGGTCTAAGTTGCAGTTATCAAGAAAGTTGGTCAGAAAATATGTGGGGGTGTGGGGTTGGAGGGCCTCATAGACATTGGAGAGTCCCCAATCTAGCATGAACAGGAATGTGATTTTTTTACCTATTGCATCCGCATAGCTTCTGGTGGGATGGCTAAGTTCTAGGGGGTCTTACCTGCCTTAATGGCAGCTCACCTCAAATGTTTCATCTACTGAGAAGGGAGCGTCCAGGTAGTCATTGTGTGTAATGATGGAGATATATATATGTGTATGGTAATAGGATAGCAAGGCTGAAGAAGGATGAAGAGGAGCTAGAATTTTGGAGCTCCCTGGGTGCGTGAGGTGTTCCCAGGGAGAGAGCGAGAGGTTGCAGTAGGGGGAGGTCTATATATGGATCATGAACGTGGAGTAGTGATCGGAGAAGATGAAGAGGAGAACGGGGGTTCACTGTTCATGTAGAGGGAGCGGTAGAGAAAGGCATTGTTCATCAACCACAATTGAAGTAAAGATTGTACAAGTTGCAATGGCTATAGTATATATAAACCTTCCCATTTTTTAATATTGGATTACTCGTTTAAGCCTTTATTTAGCAAATTGAATTAGTAGTGTGACTTCAAACTAATAAGGTAGTTAAAATTGAGAGCTGGCAATTTGATTGATTTAATTAGATGTGTTTGGCAAACTAACCTATAAGGTTGTTGATTTTTGTAAAATGACATTGCTTTTTATGTTATTATTTTATTTATTTTCTATATATAAGAAAAATAGTAAAGAAATAAAATAACAACATAAGAACAATATGCTTTTATGTCATTTATAAATATCAGCTACCTTATCAGGATACCAAACGGCCTCTCTAAGTATGTGCCTATGGTAATTTCGTCCAAAATAGGAAAATTTAATGTGAGCAGAATCCTAATATACTATCTTACGATATCCAAGAACAAATGGATGGGGGAGGGACCTTGGTGGAACCAGTTACAACTTCACTTGTGGGGTTCGACAGGATGGAAATCAAATATTGGAGTCATCACAGTGATCGTTGTACTAGGGCGAGGCGCGAACACCACAACACAGGTAGTGGATTTTTGTAGTGGTTCAAGAGCCATTCTACTACAACACCATACTCGGTAGGAGTGGGCAATGATCTAATACCGTTTTATGTAGAGCTCGTTGTTGCATCAATGGCCATAGGAGAAGCCAATTGTTATTTATTAAGACTCTGTCTAGACTACTTGCATAGCTTGCATCCAGAGTCGACCATGTGTATTTACAACCAGTTAGTGGAATATCTATGAGCTGCACAGAATATATAAAGTTATCAAATGCAGCAATCTCAGAGTTAGGATTCATTGATGTGCCAATCTTCTCAGATTGGTGGTGCACTGAGTTAAAATCACCCAGTAAGCAGTAAGTCTCTGGTTGAATTATTTGAATTTTCCTTAGAATAGCATCCCATAATTGTCTTCTTAACTTAAACGGACATGGTGAGTAAATGCAAATTATACATACCAATTTTGTATCAACTACCCACTCTCCTTCAATGCCCACAGCACCTGGTAATTTCCAACTACTAACTAATTTGAATGCATCCTTTTTCCAACTGCACAGTATGCCATCAGAACTACCAATAGAGACCTGGAATCTCATTTCCACATCATTTGATCCCCAAATAGTGAGTAGAACTTGAGGGGTTATCTCTTCCATTTTTGTTCATTGGATACAGATCATATCTACCTTGTTTTGCAGAATTCGTTTCTCTATGTCTATCTGTTTGTGCTTCATCCCCAACCCACGAATATTGAATGATAATATCCGCATTAAACATCACTTATACCTCCTGAGATAATATCCATTGAATCTTCCTCTAATTCAATATTTCTAGAGGAGAGATCCCGATCTCTTGATTCTATAGTAGTGAAACGTTGTAGAAGTTGTTCTTCTGAAAGACTCGGGAACTAGATCCCCATTCTATTTCCAAATTGAAGGATCTCAAAAGCTCTACCATTTAGAGTAAGTTTGGCATACTGGGATCTGAATCAGGGGCTTGTACCTGCTGGGTATGTAGACTTTGATTGATATTTCTTGTATGTTCCAGACTCTGAGCCTTTATCGCATTTGCAGCAACAACAAGAGAGAAAGTTTCCTCGATGACATGAGAATCCTTTCTCATACACTCCAAAATAAGTTGGTCCCCACCTTTTAATTGAGTTGGACTTGGACTAAGGCTGGGTCCAGTGGCCAAGAAGTCTCTTGTAGTAGATTTCTCAATCTCCGATAATGTAGGAAAATCAATATTATAATGTTTTTGTACTTCTATTTCAATTATGGCGGTGGATAGTGACTGCGGCTTTTTCTGCCATACCACTTGTCTATCCTCCACTCTAGACTTAGGTAAGTAGGAGTTTTGCTGCTGATTTTTCCAATCAGTGTACTTTGGCTGTTGAATCTCCTTCCTCATCGCCCCGCTAGTGATCGGAGGTCCGGCCAGTGGCGATGATGTATCTTCAAACAAATACACCGGTATGAGCGAGAACCCACTTGAATAACCTCGTGTATATAAATTGGATTAGAAATTCAAGTACGGATTAAGACTTTCCCTTCTCTGAATCTCTGGCTCGCCAGAATAGAGTCATCAATCTTCTCTAACTTTCCAAATTTTCTCGTAATTCATGTGTAGAACCGGGTGCTTTGGCATTTGATAGGAATTCCTTCAATTTTTAGCCAGCAAATTCTTTCCTCCGCTTCCAGCTCATTCCGTGATTCCAAGGCCGAACTCTTTTATGTTTTTGGCAATTTCCACATTATATTCGTTGAGGAATTTGCTCTGCCATTTTTCATTCTTGAACACTATCAGATACATGTTCCTGTATGAGAGAGGGACTACATGATAATCAAAATATCCCACGAGCGACAATTGAATTCTCAAGCTCTCGAAATCTTTCCCATTGTGTAATTCAAATACAGCAACATCTTTGAGCCAGGCTTGTTCTTCAATAGATGGCCAAAAAAATTCCACACTGTGGGGCACAACCGCCCATTTATTAGGCTCATTTCTGGTCTGATCATCCTACCTATTCAGTGGGGCTGCTAGCAGGCTTGCTCTGGCGCTCTTGCATAACGCGGGTAATTTACAAGCAACTTCTGAGATCCAACCAGAACACCCTAGAAAAGTTCGGTAAAGTCATAGTTTGTAGCTTTTAAGGTAGCAAAACCATACCTTTTGCCTGATTTATTGAGTTTTCTTGGTATATATACATCAGTGTAGGAACCATGTTCACGAAAAAATTTCCGCATATCTATAGCATCATACCCATCAGGAATATTGGTGAAGTACAGCACCACCGAGCTCTCCCTAATTCCTTGGATTCTAGCGAGTTTTCTATCCTCTATTTCTTTTTCCCAAATATATCGTTCACGTTGTCTAGCTTGCTCATTTCATGTTATAGCTGGATATCCCTGACATTGGACGGTATATTGTGCTCGTGATGTTAACCTGCGTTATCCATTTGATTTAGCTAGTAGTAATGTCATAGTCAAATTTGTCTTTCTGGCTGATGAGGAACGAAACTTTGCACGAAAATGTTTCTGAATCAGTATCAAAATTTCTTACATATTGCTTCATTTGAATCATGAAGCATAGTCCAACTCTTGTAACAAAAGCTCAAGATTATGTACCCAACAAACCTTATCATGACTGAAACATGACCATTATTAGGGGGAAGGAAGCGAAACTCAAATACCAGATTGTGTTGAGAAATGAAAGTGAATGCTGATGAATTGACTATGCCTGAACCTTGTCATAGATTTTAAGAATATGGATATATGAATGCTTGTGAATTGCATAATGTTCTGTATTTTTATTCACTTGATCGTATGCTGTTTTATAGGTACACAGATATGAAGATGAAGTCTGATCCCTTGATTCAAGGGATCCGCTGTTCCACAAACGCAACAAACGCTTTGCACATTTTCTACTATTTATGCACACGTGGAGTTGGAGTAGTTGGAGTTGGATGTTGGATGTTGGAATAGTTGAAGTAGATGTAGCATTTAACTCGGTTGATCATCTTGTCTGTGGATCCCTCCATATGGCTTTGTCTAACACTCCTCCTCAAGTTGGATTGGAGGTTCTCCAATTCCTAACTTGCTTAGTGTGCGTGCAAATATTTGACTTGGAACAGCTTTAGTCAATATATCTGCCAATTGTTCTTCTGAACGTATGAACGGTAGACTTGTCACTTTTTCTTCCAACTTGTCTTTAATAAAGTGACGATCAATTTCAATATGCTTGGTTCTATCACTGAACCGGATTTTCAGAAATACTTATCGCAGCCTTGTTGTCACACCTGAGAGGACAAGGTTCTTTTACTGTGCATCCGATATCATCCATTAATTATCGAAGCCATAGCAACTCTGTGAGCCCCCTGACAACTCCTCGAAATTCTGCCTCAGCACTAGATAGAGCTACAACTTTTTGTTTCTTGCTCCGCCATGTCACAAGATTCCCTCCTACTAGGGTAAAGTACCCAGCAGTGGATTTTCTATCAACTGGATTTCCTGCCCAATCAGCATCATTGTATCCTTCAATTCTCAAGTGACCGTTCCTTCTAAAGTGAACTCTTCTTTCTGGAGTTCCTTTGAGGTACCGTAAGATTCTTACTGCTGCATGCATATGTTCTTTCTGGGGTCGATGCATAAATTGACTTACTACGCATACAACATATGCTATATCAGGGAGTACGGGCTAAGTAAATCAATTTTCCAACTAAGTGTTGATACTGACTCTGATCAGCAAGTTCTGCTCCTTCAGTGAATTGCAATATTTGATTTAAGACAGCTGGTGTGTCTTCTGGTTTGCAATCAACCAACCCTGTCTCTGCAAGAAGATCAAGAGTATACTTTTTTTGAGATATAAATATTCCTTGAGTTGATCGTTGCACTTCAATGCCTAAAAAATATTTTAGTCTCCCAAGGTCCTTCATCTTGAATTCTTTAAACAGACTTTTTCGGAGGTTACTTATCTCAGATGCATCATTTCCTGTGATTATCATATCATCGACATAGATAATCAGATATGTAACAAGTTTTCCCTTTTGTTTGATGAATAATGTATGATCTGAGTTTCCTTGCTTATATCCATTCTGTTTCATCGCACTCGTGAATCTATCGAACCAAGCCCTGGGTGATTGCTTTAGACCATAGAGCGTCTTTTTTAGGCGACATACTTCTTTTGTATTATGGGAGAAACCTGGTGGTAACTCTATATATACCTCTTCTTGTAGATATCCATGAAGAAACGCATTTTTCACATCAAACTGATGAAGTGGCCAATCTAAGTTGGTTGCCACAGATAATAATACACGAACTGTGTCCAGCTTAGCTACTGGAGAGAAGGTTTCAGAATAATCAATTCCGTATGTTCGTGTATAACCTTTTGCTACCAGTCATGCCTTATATCGCTCAATTTTCCCGTCTGCTGTGTTTGACAGTGAACACCCACCGATAGCCAACAACTTTCTTTCCGAAGGGTAAGTCACAATTCTTCCAGGTGCCATTTTTCATAAGTGCCTCCATCTCAACTTCCATTGCTTTGCGCCATTCGCCATGTTTTAGTGCTTCCTGAACTGTTTGAGGTAGGCGAACTGAATATAGAGCAGTGGCATATGTTTGTCCTGAAGAACTAAGGTACTTACCCTTGACCAGATTAGCCATAGAATATTTTGTCTGTCGGGATGTATGATCAGGTTCATACCTTTTTGCTGGAACTCCCCTTGTGCTTCTGTAAGGTAATGTATACCTTGGAATCATGGGATCACTTTCTTCCATTGGGTCCCTGTCATGATCAGTGGAAGGCACAGTACTAGGATTTTGATCAAAATCAGAGACACGTACCTCAGGAGTATCAGGTGGGGAATTTGTTGAAGATGTTGGCGTGGCAGATGAAGATGGGGCTGTAGTGGAGTGTTGTATTGGAACAGTACTCTCTGAATTAGGTATAGTTTCTGGAACCAGTCGGTCAAGTAGCCAGTCCAGTGTATCGGTCTCAGTAGTCTCCTCCTGACCGAGTTGCTGACTGGCATAATAATACTCTGTTTCAACAAAATCACAGTCCATGGTTGTATAGAGTTTTCGTGTTTTAGGATCAAAACAACGATAGCCCTTCTTATTGACACCATAGCCTACGAAAATACACTTCACAGCACAAGGATCCAGTTTAGTACGGTCATCTTTAGGAACATGGACAAATACCGAGCAACCAAAGACCCTCGGGTGAAGAGTGAGATTTTCGGGAACTGACATTAAATCAGAGAATGTATGTAAAGGCGTCTGCAATTGAAGGATTTTAGTTGGAAGACGATTTAACAAGTAGCCAGCAGTAGCAACAGCCTCAGGCCAATAATATTTAGGGACACGAGATTCTAACAATAATGCTCGTGTGACCTCAAGAAGCAAGCGATTCTTACGCTCAACAACCCCATTTTGTTGCGGAGTATGAACACACGTAGTTTGATGAATGATTCCATGAGTTCGGAAGAATTCCTGGAGGGAACTATTAATATATTCTCCTCCGTTGTCTGAACGGAGAGTCTTTATGGTGACCTGAAACTGAGTTTGAACCATAGTGAAAAAATCCACAAATTTAGTAGGGGCTTCAGACTTGTTTTTCAGAAATTTAATCCACGTCATTCGAGTACAATCATCAATAAACAACATAAAATACCGAATTCCAAAGGATCCAGTAATGGGTGCGGGACCCCAGACATCAGAATGTATTAAATCAAACGGTTTTTTAGCTCGAGTATTAGTCACGGGATAACTGTGACGATGACTTTTAGCAAGAACACAAGTCTCGCAATTCAAACTATCGAAAGCTTTAGAAAATTGAGGAAATAATAGACGTAAATAACCCATTGATGGATGACCCAGACGACGGTGCCACAACCAAGCCTGTTGATTAGTAGACCCATGTGCCAACATACTTGTACACGGACCAGCTACATCATCCACAAAATACAGCCCCCTTCGCTCAGTGCCACGCCCAATTATCTCCCCCGTCCTGATATCCTGTAATAAACAGAAGGT
>JAOWBN010004656.1:0-11238 GCA_028565015.1 Pinguicula moranensis | reverse complement strand
GATCTTGAAGAAGAAATCTTCTTGAGGTAAAATGATTTCTTCCCACTTGATGTTTAAGTTGTGTAAATTAGCAAGGTCCAAGGGAAAGGAAATCTGGATTTTTTTTGTTATGCATGTTTGCATACACAATTCTTTACGCTTCCGCATGCAATACGTTTTATGACACGTAGTACAAATTATGGAATTCCTACAAGTGGTATCAAAGCCATCTTGCTAATTGTTGCATTTTTGCAAGATTTAGTACACAACTTATGTTAGATGACAAAGAATGCATGAATGAGTTCATGTTGATGCATGTGTTTCTTGAAAGCTTTGCTTCACAAAATCTTTAGTTATGTTTTGACCAAGACTTAAAATTTTTGTGAACAAAATTATTGTAGTAGCTACATGCATGATTTGGATCCTCAATGATATTGTAGAAGCATATGTAATTGCACACATAAAACTAGAGGTTATGCTTTTAAAAATACTCCAAAAACAATAGCCATTTCATGCAAAAACTTTTGAGTTGGAACTTTTGAATTTGCTTTCCGTACAGATGGCGATACCCAGTTCCTGTAGATTTCCTTCTTCTTCTTCTTCTTCAGCCCCCGTCTCCGGCATTGCAGCAGCTCCTGCTTGAATCTATCAATCGCGTCTTCTCCCCGAGGCATCTCCCGCATCTGGGGAGCCTCATTCTGTTAACCCCCTGTTCTGCCTTGTTCTCTTACCATCTCTCGGTCTAACTTTCTTGTAGCCCCGATGGCTATCAACCATTGGAAGATTCCCGCACACGATTTGAAGCTAATGAGACGAGCTACTATAAAAGCAGGGAAAATGCCTGTGGGTCAATCTCAGCGCTCCTTTGACTCTATTCCTCATAACCCAATTCCAGTTTACGAGCGACTGGGTCCTAGAGTCTCTCAGTCTACTATCGCTCCTTGTCCGCCACAACTCAATCCGGTCAGCGTCTACATCATAAACTTCCCTAAAGGTTGTGACACAGATCAAGGCACAATTCACTCTCTTTCTATTGCTAGAAAGTTGAATAATCGTGGTCTTCCCTTCGGGTTTGTGGAGTTCTCCAGAGTGGCGGACATTGATCTACTTTTGTTCAAGTTAAACAACACTTGGTTAGGCTCTTTTTGGCTCCTGGTAAACTGGGATAGGTATCAGAACGCTAACCATCCCAGAAAGGTGGTGAAAACCACAAGTTCCCTAGCTCCTCTACCTCTGCCCCTTCCCGCACTAAAGCCTACCATGGTGGCTAAGGAAGCCTCTGGTTCCAATCCCCCGTTGTCTGCTGTGCTCACTCTGACATCTACAACGGCAGCTAACTCATGGCTTCATCGAAGCTATGTGGCCACTCTGATTTGTAATCACAGCTGGAAGAACCTTCACCGTGTGTTAAGAGAAGTTGGCTATCTGTCAGTGCAGGTCAGCCACTTGAGCCCTGCGACAATCCTGCTGTGGGAGGAAGAGTCCGTTGATTTGGGTAATCTGCTTATCAATGACAAAGATTGATTGTCCACCTAGGTCACGGACATCCTCCCATGGTCTCCTAGGGAACCACCTAACACTTGCACCTACTGTATTCAAGTTTTTGGACTTCCACTTCAGTCGTGGACTCAACAAAACTTTGATTGCAATAGGCTACAAGTTAGGGTCCTCAGCTTCCATTGCGGACATAACCCTTTCCAAGCGGAGTTTGGAAGCAGCCCACCTTGTGTTGCAGATTCCTCTAGGTAAAAAACTTGATCAGACCCTGAAGGTAGTCATAGAAGGGGCCGCCCACACCTTGCACATTATTGAAACAGTGACTCCTGAGCCTTCTTGGCAGAGTGAGTGGTTAGGCTCCTCTGAGTCTGCTTCCGCCCTATCAGACGTTCAGTCACTTGATCCTTGAGAGTTTTCCATAGAGCCTGAACTCTCCAAAGAAGTTGATCTAGAAGGGGTTCATGTGTGCCAATCATATGCCTAGGGCCGGCCATCGTATCAAGGAATACACGTTTATGAACCAGTGAAGTCCTATCCGTATTTCCTCATCAATATGAAGGAATCCAATCCACTTTGGCATCCACCAAGAATCAGTTGGTGGCCAGCATCACAGTCTGTTCGGTGTCCTAGGTCATGCCCTCAAGATCTGGCAGTTGATCATGCAACACACCCTTCTGAAATTGCCACCTCTACACCTTCAGCAGGGCTCTACCATGTATATTGTGATAAGGCCTTCATGAGATGCCAAGCACTCCTACTACCTCCTTGTTGGGAGGCACAAGTACGCGGGTAGTACAAAGCGTTTCTTCACCAACTAGTGTGGCTGCTATGAGTCCCCCTGGCGACGTGGAATCTCCTATGAATGGGGAACCTGCTGAGTGTGCCTTGGTTCCCCTCTTGTTGCCTAATTCAAGCGATCCAATCCCTACTCTGAAGGAAGACTGGTACACGCTGATTGATGTCACCATCGCTTGTAAGGACTTTCCTCTTCTGTCACAAGCTTCTAGCCCTGCCATTTCTAAACCCCAATCCTAGAGAGTGGGTATGCCTAGGCTAAGCGTCTGCATACCGAAAACTCGCAGGCAGACTAGACAGGAGAATGATCCAATACGAGCCAAAAGCCTAGCCATCCTGGATGAATAGTTAGTCAAACTAGGGGAGCAGTCCTCTGTCAGCCCTCCTCTACCATTAGCTGTTAAAGCACTTCCTGATCCAATGAGAAATAGCAATGTAGACTCCATTATGGCTATGGGAGCACACCTTGGAGTGGATTTTGGTTCCAACCATGGTGATTTTTGCAGATTGCTGGAGGCAATGTCTCAAAGAAACCACAAGGCTGCCGTGGTATCTCACTCTCCCAATAGGGTCGAAACTTATCAGTGCCCATGAAAATTCTGACCTTCAACGTGCGTGGCTTAGGAGGGCAAGTGAGGAAATGGGAAGTCAAGCAACTAATATTGAAGGAAAAAGTAGACTTCATTAGTCTCCAAGAAACAAAACTCATCACCATCGACAAACATCTGTGCTTCTATCTATGGTACGACCCTGACTTTGATTGGTGCTTCTCCGGATCTTCTAGTGCATCAGGTGGTCTCTTGTGTATGTGGAATAAAAACAAGTTCTCTAGATCACATCTATTTTCTGGTGAAGGATTTCTGGGGGTTTCAGGACCATGGGGTGAGAACATAGACCTATCACACATGGTCAATGTTTATGGACCTGGGAATTTGGCTAAAAAATAAGCTCAATGGGATCACCTTACAGAAGCTTTGCTGCCCTTAAAGATGGATAAGTGCTGCGTCATGGGGGACTTCAACGCGGTATTAGCCCTGAATGAACGGAAAGGATTATATGCACAAAACTTTGTACAGGAGGTAGTCCATTTCAACTCATTTGTCTGCAATCTTGGGCTGCAGAATATGGCGATGTTGTGTAGGAGATTTACTTGGTACTTAAAGTCCCTTAAGGCCATGAGTAGGCTTGACAGGTATCTCTTTAGCAGCAAGTGGCTGGAGTCTGGAGGCACTTGGTCTCAAGCTGGCTTAGATAAGGCAGGATCAGACCATTGCCCTGTAATGCTAACATCTAACTATCTCAACTGGGGGCCTAAACCATTGAAAGTTCTGGATAGTTGGCTAACTAATCAAACCTGTTTTGATTTGGTGGTTGAAGTCTGGTGTAATACTGCGGGTTCTGGCTTCAATAGCTTTTAGATTATGAGGAAGATTCAGCTCTTGATGGAGCACATCAAATTGTGGAATAATTCCACCCTTAGGAATTGGGGTGACCAGAGAAAGGAACTTCTACACATAATCAAAGAGGTGGAGTTAGCTGTTGAGGAAGATAATCATGTCCCTGATCAGCTGCTACTTGTTGATTTGCACTCCAAGCTGGATAAAGTCACAAGGTACCTTCACAGTACAAACTATCAGAAGTCCAGAATACAGTGGTTAAAACGTTTTCACAATAGCCTCAAGAGATCCAGGTTTTCTGCCAGTATAAATGGAATCATGGATGGTCAAAAATGGCTAGAGGAACCTGTGCAAATCAAGGAGTGTTTTTTTTTTTATCTCATTTTAGGGACAGGTTCACAGAAAAGATTGCATCAAGACCAATTCTGTCAGTACGGGTTAGATCTCTTGATCACTACAGCAAATGGATGCTGCAGCAACCATTCTCTGAAGATGAAGTGCTGTCTGCAATAGCCAGTTGTGGCATCCAGAAGAGCTTTGGGACTGATGAAGTACTGTCTGCAATAGCCAGTTCTGAAGGATGACATTCTGTAGCTAATGCATGAATTCTACAAATATGGTAAGCTGTGTAGAGGAAGCAATGCCTCTCACATTGCCTTGCTGACCAAAGCTGCTAACCCCTTGTATGTGCAGGATTATAGGCCTATTAGTCTCATAGGTTCTATGCCGAAGATAATAGCCAAGACACTGGCCAACAGAATTAGACAGGTCATGAATCAACTATCCGCTTAAATAAGTTTGCGTTCATCTCTAGGAGGAGACTTATAGACAGCGTTGTTATGGCTAATGAGGAGGTTAATGAAACTAAAAAACTGAAGAAGAAGGCCTTCATTTTCAAGGTGGATTTCAAGAAAGCGTTTGACACTCTAAACTGGAATTATCTGCTAAAAATCTTGGCAGACATGCAGTTCGATCCTTGTTGGCAATGGTGGCTACGTGGCCTGCTAGCTTCAACCTTCACTTCGGTCCTGATCAATGAGAGCCCGGCAAGTGTGTTCTTTCCTTCTCGTGGCATTCGGCAAGGCAATCCATTATCCCCATTTCTCTTATTACTTGCTACAGAGTGGCTGTCAGCTATGATCCGTAAAGCCACAGATCTCAATTTCTTCTCAGACCTAAGTATTGGAAGAGGGAAGGTACTGGTATCGCATTTGCAGTTTGCGGACGATACTTTATTGTTTGGACAAGCAGAATGGAGGTCTGTGCAAGCCTTTAAGGCTATTCTGCTCAACTTCGAGTTGATCTCTAGACTAAGAATAAATTTTGCAAAGAGTAAGCTCATAGGAGTCAATGTGGAGGCTGGCCTTTTAGGAGACATGGCTGCTTACCTTAGTTGCCAACCTGCTCAAATCCCATTCAGGTATTTGGGGATACCAGTGGGGCTCGCATCCGGCAGACAGCAACTTGGAAACCAGTGTTGAATAAGTTCTATAAAACTTTATCTTCGTGGGAGCACAAGCAGATGTCTTATGGTGGGAAACTGGTGCTTCTTAACTCTGTGCTTGCTGCTCTTCCATCCCATTACTTCTCCTGTTACAAGGCTCCAAAGGGTATCCTAAAATAGTTAACATCTGTGCAGTGAGCCTTCTTCTGGGGCAGCTCTTAGGTGAGGAAAAAACTTTGTCTAACTGCCTGGAACAAGGTCACAACCACAGTAGCCAAAGGTGGGCTGGGAGCTCGCTGCTTGCCTTCTTTCAACATTGCCATGCCTGGTAAATGGGGTCTCCAGCTCCTGAATGATGAACCCTCGACTGCCACGGAGATCTTAAAGTCCAAATATGGGATGGATTCATCTACGACAATAGCTTGTTGTAGAGCTTTGCTCCCAGCAGCTATGTCTATCCCAGTAGCAGGCAGACCGAGAGGGGGGGATATGTGTCTGCGTGGTGGCGCTCTCTAATGGATGTGTTAAATAGTGGATGGTTTTCTGATAACATAAGACGACAGCTTGGTAATGGAGAAAGGATCATGCTTTGACTAGAAAATGGCACAATAACACCTCTCTATCAGTGACTTATCCAAGACTGTTCAGAATTGAAATAAACAAAAATATCCGGGTAGTTGAGGCTGGATTGTGGTCCAATGGAGTTTTGTTGGAGATGGAGGACATAGTTCCTTACTTCTGAGGCCTCTGACTTCCCTGATTTATCAACCAGCTTGCAAGATATTTCTCCTCAGCTTCGGGTAAGGGATAGGTACTACTTTAGAGGAAACACTAATGGGAAGTATGTTGTCAACCACGCCTACAGCCTCATCACCCAGTAAGCTGAGTAGGTTTTTTTAGCTTTGCATTTATCACAAACCAAACTCACTTGGTCTAGCATGGCACCTAAGAAATTATGTATTTTTTCATGGCTTTTGTTTCAAAGTGCTTTGCCTACTAAATCTGCTCTTCAGGTGAGAAATATCATCCTACCAGGTTTGCCAATTACATGCCCTCTTTGCAGGGAAGCGAATGAGACCACAACACATTTGTTTAGAAATTGCAGCATCATGTGTGGAGTCTGGGAAAGCCTGATGAGATGGTTAGCCCCTGTAGCTTTCTCTGGAGGTTACTTTCCCCCACCCCTTCAGGAATACTCTGCTGCAGCCCCTCCAGGTGTGTATGTTCCAGCTTGGAACTCTATTTGGTTGTCCCTGGCGTGGTCCGTCTGGAAAGCTAGAAACAGGTCACATTTTATGTGTGTTGTACCCAAGACTCATCTGCTGCTTAACACCATTAAATTGCAAGCTTCGTCATGGATAAAAGCGAAGAAACAATTCTTTTCTTATAGCTATGCAGATTGGTTATCACATCCTTTGGCATGTCTGGGTTGTATTCTCTGACCTCATTTGACTGTCATACTTGAGTTTACCTCCAGGTGGTACAGGCTAGGCGCTGGCATAGGTGCTTAGTTCCAAGAACATCGAGCAATACTCCCTTGTCCTAGTCAACTAGGCCATATCAACTCTACACATCTGGTGCTAACTGGATTGCACAGTCATACTCACGAGTGCAGAGGCATAGGAGCACATCCATCCAGCCATAAAATACAAGGGTACCCAATTCTAGGATGATGCTGCAGTTCTGAGGTCTTCCTACAACAGCTGCTACTGGGAAGTACAGGGCTGAGTCCCCAAAAACAGAGGTTGGCATGGGATGTCGTCTAGCAGAGGAAGCTACCATGAGTACACTTCTGTCTTTTACGTAGTAATTGTGAACGTGCAGTGCACTACATGCTTTGGTGTATCATTGACTACCTGATTATCTAAAGAGGTACAGGTCAGGTTTCAACAGTGCCAGCATTTGGCATTCGACAGTACCCCCGCCATGTTAAAACAGGAAGCTCTCTCCTCCTTGTCCATGAAATTGAGTTTGCACACATCATTACATATTGTTTCAACTGGGTGCAGGTTAGGTATCTAAGTGGGGACATATGCCACGGCTTGTCATTATTGAGCAAGAAAGAGACTCTGTCAGCAAGTCCACATGGGGGATCAATGTGAAATCGGATTTTGGATTATGTAAGGGAGACATGAGGTGGTTACAAGCAATCAAAAGGCTTGATGCTATAAGGTTAACAGGCTGAGTAATATCAACTACTTCATTAAAGACACCTGCTGCCATACTCGTGTGGCTTCCCGGGTAGCTTACATCCAGTAGATCAATGTTGCCTCCATTAAGTCTTTGCTTAATGGAATGAGCAACAATCTCTTGATTTTGATGCTACACGATGTGCAGGCCGAGCTGGATTTTCAGACATTGTAAGGACTTCTGTAGCTATTTCACTACTGTCTACCCCTCATATCATATCATCCTATGTCGGTGGCTCTACGAGCTACGATTTGTATTTTATTGCTTTGATTTTCTTTATTCCATTGTTCCCAACTTGGGAAGAGTTTTGTACATATTTCTTTCATCAATGAAATTTGGCTTACCAAAAAAAACTTTCTTAAATCTGAATTTTACTATTCATACCAACCTCGTGATCAAGGGGATCCAAGAAGTGACCCACTTGGTTGGTTACTTACTACGACCTTGTCTTGACCTACTGTTCCACAAGAACTTGCTACAGGAACCACCGAGCTACCATCCACAGTAGCATATAACACACATACGCCTATGTCTCCATCGTCTCAGAATCTTGAGGTAAATGTACCTCATATAGTTAGTCAGATTGTTAATTATGATAATGCTTCCATTGATTCTACAGAGGCTTATCTTTTACCACCTCAGAGCGCGAGGGAGTACTAATATGAAGATATGAGCCAGAACATATCCCAAGGGGATCCTGATATCCTCTGGCCTCAATAGCCTAGGGAAGTCTAACCAAGCAGGTGGTTGATTACCTTACCTCTGTTTATACTGGACATGTACCAAAAAAACGTTGCTAAAGCACTTGAAAAAAGCGATTGGAAACAAGCGATGGATGAAAAGATGAGGGTATTTTATGAAAATGAGACATGGAAAGTTTGCAAATTACCACCTAGAAAGGAAATTGTTGGATGCAGGTGGGTCTTTACTATTAAGCACAATGCAGATGGTACGATTGAAAGATATAAGGCTAGATTGGTAGCCAAGGGTTTTACACAAACTTATAGGCTAGATTACTCTGAAACTTTCTCACCAGTGGCCAAAATAGATGCCATCTAAGTATTGTTCTCCGTAGCAGCTAATTAGGATTGGCCATTATTTCAGTTTAACATAAAGAATGCATTCTTTCATGGAGATATAAAGGATGAGGTCTATATGGAGGCACCTCCAGGGTATAGGGACACTTTCGAAAAAGGCAATTTTTTTCGATTAAAGAAAACATTATATGGATTAAAACACTCCCCAAGGGCATGTTTTGGCAGGTTTACAGTAGTGATGCGAAAGTATGGCTACGAACCAAGTAATTCAGATCATACTCTTCTTGAAAAAAAGGCACTTTAATCACATGTCTGCTTATATATATCGATAACATGATCATTACAAGAAATGACTTCACAGAAATTTAGCAGCTCCAGAAGAATTTATTTCAGGAATTCGAGATGAAAGATTTAGGACACCTTAAATATTTTCTTGGGATTGAAGTACTTCAATCTAACCACGGAATTTTTATTTCCCAGAAAAAATATTTTCTTGATCTTCTAGCAGAAACAGCGATGGTGGATTGTAAGCTCGTAGAGACTCCGATGACGATGAATCACAAACTTAAGTTTGATGAAGTAGCTAGTCTTGCTAACCATGAACAATACAAATGATTAGTCGGCAAATTTATTTATCTTTTACATACTAAACCAGACATAGCATATGCAGTAGACGTGATTAGCCAATTTATGCACAAGACTCAAACAAATCATATAGAGGTTGTACTCAGAGTAATACGATACTTGAAGAATACTGCAGGACATTGAATTCTCTTTAAAAATTCTAGACATCTGAATATCCAAGGGTATACTGATGTTGACTGGGATGGGAACATAATAGACCGACGATCAACTGCAGGCTATTTTATGCTGGTTGGAGGAAATCTTGTGACTTGGTGGAGTAAGAAACAGAAATTAATGGCCCTATCGAGTGCTGAGGTAAAATTCAGAAAAGTGTCTCAATGATTGTCTAAAGTGCTCTGGCTAAGGAAACTTATCGCGGAGATTGGATTTCCAACCCAAGACACGACCCCATTATGGTGTGACATTAAGATAGCCATAAGCATCTCTGGCAATCCAGTACATCATGATCGAACTAAGCACATTGAGTGGATCGCTATTTCATTAAAGAGAAAATAGAATGAGGCATTGTGAGTCTACCATTTGTTCGCTATAAGGATCAATTGACAGATATTCTCACAAAAGCAGTCTTGAAAACAATATTTCAAGATACATTATTCAAGTTGAACATTGAGAATCCTACTGATCAACTTGAAGGGGAGTGTTAGTAATTAGGAATCAATTAGGGGATATGTTTGTTTAGTCAAAATTGTAAATAAGGTAAGAATCACAAATTATGATTCTTACATTAACTCAATATCCCTTCCCCTATTAGTTAATTACTCTCTTTATGTATTGTGACAAAATCAATATGAAAGTAAGAAAGTTTGACAAGTTATCACTCCTAAGTAGGCATAATGCAATACCATTTGTATGTATTTGGCATTGATAGTTTACATGGTGAAACTCTCTTCAGTAATAAATTAGATGTTTCATATTCGATACTTTAGTAAACGAAACTTTCATAGAAATGTGTAAAAATGGGTGTGCCTCCTTTTACCTTTAAAAAAATACAATTTGTATGTTGAGAAATAGGAAAACAAAATCAATTGTAACAAATGTTCCGCATTGGTTACAAAAATGACATTACTTCTGACAATTTGAAAAGTTTCTGGATATCTTGTAGACAGTAGACACTATTAGTGAGGTCAACACAAAGCGTTCGCCGTGTTGGTCTCTTCGATTTACATCCATTTTTATTTTTTTTTTATTTTTTTTATTTTTTTAATTTTTAAACGTGTATAATTTATCCTAAGTTGTTTTCTTTATTTTCAACCTTTTCTTGTATACTTGCTAAAATGATCGACAGCTCGGCCCAATTGGTATGGTATGGATTGGAGGTCGTCAAAGACTGGGATAATTTGGGCTCAGATCTGGGTCCATGTATATTGTACTTCATTTTAGGCAAAAATAGGTATCAGAAAATGTTTTTTTCTTTGTAATTAAATTTGTATTAATCAAATGACCAGTTAAGTTAGTCAGCAGAACACAACATAGTGCAATGGTTTTCGGATCCCTGCACACAGGAGGCAGGAAACCGCCGGAGTAACACAACAAAGCATAGGATTTTGAGAACAGGAACAGAAAATGTTAATTGGCAGGCATAATAAAAATAATACTACTCAATTTATTGAGATTCAAAAATTATTTATGACAGGTCAAAAAACATAAGACGATAACAATGAATTTCTTGTAGATCAGCCAAGTTTTGCTTCTAATATTCCCAAAACATAAGACAACAGTCTTCAAAAGTGTATGATTAAAAATGGCAACCACCCAGGATTTCAGAAGAAGAAAAAAAGCAAGGCATAAAAATGTCAAACCCTATAGCTTTTTTTATAAGTTATTCTAATTGCAAGGCATGTTAGTCAAGGGCGGGGCACCCTACCTTACCCCCACCCCCATACCACATAAAAAAACATTTTATAGTGCAATTCCTTTTCTTTTTTTTTTTAAATAGTGTAATTCCATCATATTGAGTGACCAAAAATATTTTAAAATAATTCTGAATTTACTGCTTCGCCATTATAATATGTAAATTTACTGAAATGCCCTTGTATATACATTAATCCTCGAAATTGTGTTTACATTTGTGAAATTACAAATTTGCCATTATTCTAGTTATAATCTAGACCGTTGATTGTTTTAATCATGCGACAATTATTTGTTCGACTATTAAGTAGATATTTGATCATGACCGTACATTAAGGGGGTGTTTTGCGCAGACCCTCTTATGCTTATAATTGGATTATAAGAACTTTTTTTGAAAAAATGAAGA
>JAOWBN010004645.1:0-11239 GCA_028565015.1 Pinguicula moranensis | reverse complement strand
CATCAGAAGCTTTTATAGTAGGAAAACCAAATGATGATGAAAACCATTTCCTGTCTCATTTGAACTCATGCAAGGAGTAACTTACGCATTTGCTCAAATAAATTAGGTATAGTGCAGTTACCATAACCTTAATGTTCTTTTCTCGTTGGAGGATTTTTCATCCGGCACCTGTTTCTTTGAGGAGGTTCATTCCTGTATTGAAGAGTAATCAAATAGTTGTGAGGTTTTGTTTTACAATTAAGTGCCTTCTACCATTTATGCTAATTGAGTAGTTTTAAGCTCCCATTGGTCTTTCAACTTGGATTAGAGTTGAATCTGTAGTAGGTTTAGCCCACATACTCATTTTTGTTTTACATATGGGTGAGCATCAATACCGTACCCGTCGGTACGGTATCGGCAAAAGATCGTGAACCGACAATTTTTCAATAAAAATTTTATTAAAGAAAATTATTTTTTTACGAAATAAAGTCAAAAATGGGATTTGAATAAAATGAGAAAGTGGAATTTGAAGAATTCTTGTATGTAATGCACGTGCCAGATGGTGACTTAGTCCTTGTTTTGCGCAGTCTTCTTAAAATTATAATCTAATTATAAGCATATTTTTTCAAAAAATAACTCTTCATTTTTTCAAAAAAAGTTATTATAATCCAATTATATGCATAAGAGGGTCTGCGCTAAACACCCCCTTAATCTAACTTAACATAACACAATATGCCTAATATATTCCCAATATATTTTCAACTAAGCTAAGGTCTGGGGGGTTAGATGTATGCGGTCTTACCCTTGTAATTATACAAAGAAGTCGTTTCCGTTGCAATCCAATATGCATTGCGCCATTTGATATATTAGCAATTTCATTAAATAGAAACACTGGAATAGAATCATTTTGCTCTAATCAATTATTAGCACAAAGCTAAAAGAATTGTTAATTATGACTCTTCCAACTCCATTTATAATGAACAATAACTTAATCTAACTTGATGCCTATAAATACCCTAGACAAATTCTCTCAAGTCTTGTTTTGGGTTCTTGTGGGCTTCAAATTTGGTTATTTTTTTATTAGGGTTGGCAGCGAAAGTTTCGCTTCCACACCGCGCCGCGCCCCTTCCGCAATTTTGCGGAAATCAATTTTTACTTCTGCATTCCGCTCCGCAAGTTTTGTGCGGAATGCGGAATCTGCTTCCGCAAAAAAATGCGAAAGCGGATGCGGTAAAGGATGTTCCACATTTTTTTTAAAGAAAATTTTTTCAGCAATAATATGGAATATTGCAACATCGAAAAAAATTCTGCAACATACAAAAATGAAAAAATACAAATATCTGACATTATGCAACACACAGAAAAAGAACCTAACAAATAACCGTTGAAATATGTAGTAAGTTCAACAAAAATAACCAAATACACAACAAGTTCAGCCAAAATAACCAAAAATACGCAACAAGTTCAACAGAGTCCTGATTCGTAAGAGTCTAACCTAGGCAACATAAATAAATGCCATATTCTACAAATGCTAGGGAGACTATAGAGGGACTGAGGGAGGGAATCAAAAGTGAAGAAACACCAAGAATCAGAAACACAATTCAACAGAGACTACAAAAAATCATAACCAACAACCAAACTAATAAATCAGAATCACTAATTTACCTGAATCTGGAACTAGGGACTGAGAGAATCCACGATGAAGTGGTGATCTGGCGAAGAAGATTGAAGTCGCGAGGAAGATTAAACGAAGAGTAATTCGCGAAAGCTCAAATGCATTATAGGGTTGAAGTTGAACGCTAAAATGTGAATTTGTGAAAGCCTATGTCTTGTTTACTTTAGTTTTTTTTTTAATATTTTAAAATTAAGCATTGTTTAATTTTAAATATTTTTATCGTTTAGCGGCATGCAAAAATCGTAGTTTTTTGCGGCGGGCTCCGCATTTCGCTCCACAAAATTGCGGAAAGCTCAAACAGCTTCTGCTTCCGCACGGAAGCGGAGTTTGCTGATGCGGAAGCCTGCGAAAACTCTGCATCCGCTGCCCACCCCTATTTTTTATTCTTAGAAAAGAAATACAATATTTTTATTAAATAATAATATTAACTAATCTTTTATTTAAATTAATAAAAAAATATTTAAAAATAATAAGAATTTTTTTTTTGGTAAAAATAGATACCGAAATCGAAAAAACTATACCCATAGTTATCGATTTTTCTATTTTGGGTATCGATTTCGGTACCCAAATCTGGATTCCTAACCAATTTAACACATATATCGAATTACCGATACACACCTAGAAGTTGTATTGTGTTCGTTTTGGCTCTGCCTTCTTGTGTTTGATAGTCAAAAATTTGGTAAACCAAATTTGTTAGGCAACGTGTAGTAGTGAGATTTGTTAAGAAAAAATTCTGAATTGTTCAATTATTTGGTTACACAATCTTATAATATGTTTCAGTAGCTATCTTTAAGTAACCTTCACTTACTAATTTTATTTATTTATGATAATTAACCTTCACTTACTATTTACTTCCACAATCCACAACGTATCCAATATATTTTTAACTAAGTTGGGTCTGGGGTCAGATATACGCGGCCTTATAATTATATAAAGAGGCCGTTTCCGTTACTATTGACTAATTATTAAAATTACTATTATATATTTTTTATAAAAAAAAATTACAATTAGGGTAAACTACATTTTATCCACTTAAACTATTGAGGTTGTGACACTTTACCCTAAACTATTTCTCTAACACTAAGCCTTCAAGTTGGTAAGATAAAACTTTGAAGACATTTTTACCATTATAACAAAAGTCGTTTAACTTATATATTTGTGATATAATGTTTGAATTTGCAAATTTGTAGATTGATACCCTTAAGACTATGTTATAACCACTAAAGTACTTGCAAATAAGTTTATCCAATGGATAATGGTGGTGGCAGTAAATCACCACCGCTACCGACGATTAACAGTTGAGGTGGACCGCCACCAGTGTGACCACGTTATACTAAAAAAAATATTTTAAAAATTATTTTTGACATTATTAGGTGAAAAATAATTTTCTTTTATAAAAATTTTACTCAAAAAAAGGATTATTTTTCTTTGGTAAGAAGCAAAGAAGATCCAATTTGAAGCCCTCAAGTCTTCAAAAAAAATTTGGAAGAAATATTCAAGTAGAGAAGGGTATTTATAGGTATCAAGTACGGGAAACCTTTAAATACCTCATTCAACTTCGTCATTCATCCCAAATCCAATTTTTGAGCTTATTAAGTAGAAAAATGATTTTTTTAGTAAAAAATTTATTAATTAAAATATAAACTTTATAAACAATTTTTTTAATATTTTTTTTATCAATTTAATTTATTTATTTTGATATTATTTTATCAAACTCCGTTACCGCTATCGGTACTACCTCTACAATTATTGCGGTAGCGGATAGTGACAGTTACGGCAACAGTAGCGACCGTTGCCGAAATTTAACGATACCACAAAAAGTTTTGTAGGTAATTTGACGCTTCATGCCTACTTCATCCCCCTTGGGATTCTTCCTTTAAGAAACTAGCAAATATTTACACCAAGCTTCTTCTCAAGCACAACTTCTAACTTCCCGAGCTTGAACCCTAGCTTCAGGCGCTAGTCGACCTTTACAACCACTAGTTTCAAGGTACTAGTGAACCAATTCCAAGCTTCTACCAAAGCTCGATCAATACTTACACCTTTAGAATTTTCTTTACAAATACCCTCTAAAGCGAATTCTCCGATACACGAGAAGGAATGGGTATTCAAGAAGGAGCAAAGTCTTTTCTTTCTTGAAGATGAAAATGTAGGATTGTTAAGTTGATGAAGATTAAGATCTTCCTTGAAAGGATTTTCAGATCTAGAGCAATAGAGCCATTAGAATCAATAAAGAGTTGTTGGAAATATTATCTTCCAAGTCTTCTTTTATATCAGACTCTGGGCAGGATATCTGGAATTCAAATTCTGCCTAAATCTCAGCCATTAAATTTAAAATTTGGAATCAAATCTATACGAAGTCTCAACACTTTTGAGTCATTGGGTTGACAACAACAACAACACAACATAACGTACCCAGTATATTCCCAACTAACTTGAGATCTGGGGGGTCAGATGTACACGGCCTTATCCTTGTAATTATACAAAGACACAATTTTTGTTGCGACCCAATATGCATTGCGCCATTTGATCTATTGAGTTCCAACAACTTCACTAAATAAAAGAACGGAAATTTAATAGAGTCATTTTGCTCTAGTCTATTATTAGCACAAAGCTAAAAGAATTGTCAATTATGACTCTTCCAGCTCTATTTGCAATGGACTGGAGTCATTGGATTGACACTTTGAAACTATTGTTATTTTGCCATCTATGTATCAACTCTTTTGTTGGAAGGTGCAGACTCCAAAGAACAAAGGCATTTCTGTCTGTGAGTGCAATCTCTTCAGTTGAACGGTGTCAACTCTTTAATACCTTTAAGCCATTTTTCAAATTCTTGTACTTCTTCCATGCGTGGCTCAGCTTCTCATACAACGTTGTACTCAATCAACATTCAGCAGAAGGACTGTCCCTTCTACTTTGTAGGGCAGCAAGTCTGAGAATATTCAACCCCCTGCACGTTGGAAGACAAAAGGTGGACCTCTCACATCTACAATTCGCAGATGACACCCTGCTATTTGGTGAGGCAAGCTGGGAAACAATCAGAACATTCAAAGCTATTCTTCTAAACTTTGAACTGTTCCCTTGAACTCAAAGTGAACTATAGCAAGAGCTCCATCTATGGAGTAAATATGGACAGTAGAATTCTGGAACAAATGGCTGCTTATGTAGGGTGCAAGCAAGGACAATTCCCATTCAAATATTTGGGCCTCCCGGTTGGCATAAAAAATCAAAAGGTTGCAGCATGGTAGCCACTAATTGCAAGAACGGTTCAAACACTGCAGTCCTGGGAAAACAGATATTTGTCAGTAGGAGGTAAAGTTGTGCTACTTAATTTTGTGATCAATGCCATCCCTATTCATTTCATACCATTCCAAAATCAATTTTGCATCAACTAACATCATTGCGGAGGGATTTTTTTGGGGGAACAAAGGTAGGAAAGAGGGTAGCAGCCTGGAGCAAAATCACTTTGCCCAAGAACAAAGGTGGCTTGGGCATCAAAAGGTTATGAAAAACTAATAGGGCATTGATGAGAAAATGGTGCGCTAGAATCCTTCAAGGAAAGAGCTCTCTAGTTTCCGAAATCTTAAAGTCCAAATATGAATCAGCTTCCAGGCTGCACCTGGGTCCTCTAAGAATCCTTCAAAGACCTGAGATCATTGCCCCCTCCCAAAGAGGAAGAAGAAGAGGAAATACCTATGCTTCATCCTGGTGGAAAAACTTGCAGAACATCACGTCACAAAATTGGTTCCAGGAAAATGCGGAACTATCACTCGGGGATGGATCAACAACCCTATTTTGGAAGGACAAATGACTAGCACAGGAAGCACTCTCTGATCTATTTCGACTCCTATATAGAATAGAATTAAATCCATTAACTTACATATCTTATGCAGGAATATAAGAAGAGAACAACTGTAAATGGAATCTTCAATGGAGAAGAGGGTTGAGGAATGCTGAAGAAGAACATCAACTCAATCAATTGACAAGCCTGTTACAAGGACGCCTGCCAGATCAAAATAGTAGAGACACATACCGGTTCAAAGGTGTAAATCCTGGGGAATATAGCACTGAGCACATGTACTTAAAACCGATTGAGGGATAGGACATACCTATCACTAACGAGGAGGCAAGGACAATTTCACTGATTTGGAACAAATACTCACAATCCAAGCAGAAAATATTGGTCTGGAAAATCTAGCTCAAGGAACTTCCTGCAAAGCAGGTACTGCAAAACAGATGGATTATACCAGCCAATCAAGAGATTCCTGCACACTATGCATCTCAGAGCAGGAAACTTTGGAGCATTTATTTGGCAATTGTCCAATAACTCTAACCATATGGCATGTCCTGGAAAATGGTTGTTTCAAGGTACATCTTACCAACTGCAATATGTATCTGTGCCTAATCTAAGGATTTCGTGGAAATCAATTTGGATCTCCTTCATCTGGCAAATTTAGAGATTAAGAAATAAAAGGCATTCCAAAGGGGAAACACAAGATAACAATGATGCTCTACAAGCTATATAAAGGAATACGTGGCTCAATATGAAAGCACACCAGGGAGACACAAAATTCTCTTTCTCCTTAAATAATTGATCTTTACAACCCTTAAATGTACTGAATTCTGATGATGAGCATGTTTCTTCTTGTTAATAGGCATGATTGGATATGTGGATTCCTGTGAACTGACTTCATATATACTAGCACAAGCATTATTTTCACAGAAAATGTCCAAGTTTTTTATGCTCTCTGTAAACTGCATTGTCGTCCGATTGTTATGGATAAATGCACCATGAACCATGCAGCAAAACCTCAATCTTGAGGTGCTCGGAGCATTGGTTGGGCTCATACAGGGAGCGAATGCCTCAACCTCGGCCATTGTCCCAGCCGCTACTCCGATCAAACTTGATTTTCCACCAATAGATTTGAAACTTGATGGATCAACTATATATCTTAGCTGGTCCAATAGGATTGAGACTATCTTAGTATGGAGGAACCTGGACGGCTTCCTGAGGGAGTGTGAGTTGGGGAGTGACATCTCTTACACTATGAAAATTTACCCATGCTCAGCTATGTATCTGGTTTTTGAACTCGATGACTGCATCTGTTGCTTCTGCTGTGGATGTCCTTAGCTTTGTGAGTGAGATGTAGGCTAGTCTGAAGACCACCTATTTCGGAACTGAAAACCAGATGAGGGTATTCTAGCTTCAGTTGGAAATTGATGCGAAGGTCCAGGGGGAGAAGTTTATTTAGGAGTACTCTATTTACCTGAAGCGATTATGGGTTGAGATGGATCACTATGACCCTTTGTCTAGCTGTAGTAATTCGAAATGAAAAATACGACAACACTTTGAGAAAGTAAGGACTATGAAATTCTTAAAGGATCTGAATTCGATCTTCCACTCAAGGAGATCAATTTTATTGTCTCAGGCCAAGATTCCATCACTAGATGAGGTTATTGCTGCTATGATTCAGGCGGAGTATGAGATGAGGATACACTCTACGTCGAGTGCAGTTTCTGGTGCGAAGGCTAGCTACTGCTAGTTCACGGGTGACTGGAGCTCATGGGGAGACTCGCAGTTGTTATCAATGTGGGGCGATTGGTCACTTGATGGAATTTTGTCCGAGGATATCCCATGAGAGAGATTCTGGAGGGAGAGGGAGAGGTCGTGGAGGTAGAAGAGGTGGTCCTAGAGGTGATGGTCGAGGAGGCTATCGCACCAACTTGATAGTGAATGCTGAGGAGAAGGAGACTATGGAGAGTACTGTGACCGTTGAGGAGGATCGAACATTCTTTGACGTACTCTAGAGGAAACTCAAAAGTGTGAGGATGGATAATGATACACCTACCTCATCTGACTTCTCTAGCAACGATGCTTTGGCCTCGGGTTTCACAGGTATGTATGACTCACTAGCCCTGACATTCTTTTCTACTGCTGCCTCTTCAGATTGGATCATTGACTCTAGAGCCTCTGGACACGTAACAGGTTCTACTAGGGAGTTCAATTCCTATACTCCCCAAGCAAATCCGTTAAGTGTCAAGATAGTCGATGGCATTAATCGGACAGTGGTGGGTAAGGGTACAGTGCATTGTACCAACACATTGACTTTGTCCAAAATTTTGCATGCTCCTTCATTTTTTGTTAACCTCCTCTCCATAAATGTCATTATTAACAAATTGAATTGTACTGTATTGTTTGATATTCCTTGGTGATCTTCCCGGAGAACAGGACAGGCAGGATACTTGGGACTGAGATATGGCGTAGTGGCTTGTGATACATGGATCATAAGGGATTAAACTCAGCCCTTTCATTCATCATGGAGAGACCTGGAGGAGATAGTACTGTAGAAGACTTGATGCTTCACCATAGGCGATTAGGTCATCCCTCATTCTTGACTTTGAGTCGGCTTTATCCCCGCTTATTTGCTACAATGAATAAAGATACACTAATTTGTGATGCTTGTGAGTTGGGAAAACATACTAGAAGTTCATATGTTACTTCTGGTAGCAGGAGCTCGCGTGTTTTTAATTTGATACATTTGGATATATGGGGGCTCTGTCCCACAGTAACATTCAATGGATTCCGCTATTTTGTGTCTTTCATTAATTGTTGCTCCCGTCACTTGGTTATACTTAATGAAAAATAATAGTGATATATTTGCTTATTTTAAGGATTTTCACAAAGGAGTACAGGCACAGTATGATGCAGTAGTAAGGGGTTTGAGATCTGATAATGTGACGTAATATACCAACAAGACATTCACAGAATATTTGTCATCACAGGGTATTAAGTATCAAAGTACCTACCCATACACACCAGAGTAAAATGGGATATCTAAGAGGAAAAATCATCATCTTCTTGAGGTAGCTAGAAGTATGATGTTCACCATGAATGTCCTAAAATATTTATGGGGACAAGCAGTTCTTATAGCCACATTCCTAATTGGATACCATCTCGAGTGTTAGATTGGAAATCTCAATTTCAGAGCTGGAATGGTACAAAAGTGGACACTAATCAATTGAGAACCTTTGATTGTGTTTGTTTTGTACAAGATAATATATCAGGGTTGGAAAGTTGGATCCAAAGGCTATCAAGAGTGCGCTCGTAGGATACTCCGCGACCCGAAAGGGTTATGTGTGTTGGAGCCCGATTGAGCGGAGATTGTTTGTGATTATGGATATTATATTTTGGGAGCATGAGTCGTACTTCCAGCAAGAGTCCTCCTCACCTCTTTAGGGCTCGCTTGATAGTGTACGGTGAGAGGGGGAGCATAGTCGTGACAGTAGAGATTAGAGCAGTAGTGATAGGGGGACATGTGATAGTACGAGTGGGAGACATTTCTTGTCCGTTTCCGACAAGTGAGTAGGATGCCATAGAGAGAGAGCTTCTGAGTCAGGGGAAGCCGTCATTGGTATATACGAGACAGACTATCCTCATACTCAATGGTTGAGGAGAGAGGAGACTAGACAGGTTCCAAAGTCACCTGCACCAGTTCCATGCCAAAGGTCCTTGCTTGTTTCAATTTCAGGGGCACCTTCGTCTTCATCTTCAGGTGATACTACTCCTCTTAATGATATTCCTACTCCTCCTACTGATATTCCAATTTCTGATATTACTGTTAGGAGGATCACTCGCAGCAATGTAGGGGTTCCACCAAACATATATGGTTTTTACCCTGATATTTCTCATCCCCATGATATTGCTAACTCTATCTCTTACTCCCATATACTTTGTGAACATGAAGTATTCATTGCATTTTTTGGATATTGTCTATATTCCTAAGTGTTGGCAGGTGGCCAAGGCAGATTCGAGATGGAAAGAGATCATGATAGAGCAGTTTGAGGCCCTTACAAAGAATAAAACATAGCATCTTGTGACACTACCACCGGGCAAGAATACTATTGGATGTAAGTGTTGTTTACTGTGAAGCAGAACCGCGAGGGCTAAGTGGAACGCTATAAGATATGACTGGTAGCTAAAGGATACAGCCAGGTGTATGGGATTGAATACGATGAGACGTTTGTACCCGTGGCAAAGATGAGCGCAGTCAAAACTCTGGTATTTATAGCAGTGAATAAAGGGTGGAACTTGCATCAACTTGATATGAAGAATGCATTTCCTCATAGTGATATGGAAGAAGAGGTGTACATGGAGATTCCTCTAGGATTTGGCACTAGTCAGATTGAGGGTCAGGTTTGCAAACTTGAAAAATCATTGTATGGTTTGAAATAATATCCTCGAGCCTGGTTTGACAAGTTCAGGAAAGCCATGATTAGCATGGGTTAATAGTAAACCAATGCCAACTCTGTATTCTTCAGGCAGGATGACAGTCATACAACGATGCTAGCATATGTGGATGACATGATCATTATCAATGATGATGAGAGTGAGATTGCAAAATTGAAGGTGAGAATGGGCAAGGAGTTTGAGGTGAAGGATTTGAGCCAGTTAAAGTACTTTCTTGGGATTGAGATAGCTCGTTGGCTAAAGAAGATTATTCTGTCCCAGCGAAAGTATGTTTTAGATTTGCTCCAGGAGACAGGTATGTTGAGTTGCAAGCCCAAATGTCGATTGACCAGAGATTGAAGTTGAGTTCAAAAGCAGGCGAGCCAGTTCATAGGGAGCAGTATCAAAGGTTGGTAGGTCGACTTATATACTTGAATCATACTCGATCGGATATATCATTTGCTATGAGTATGGCTAGTAGGTATATGCATGACCCTAAAAAGCGTCACCTGGATGTCGTGCACCAGATATTGAGATACTTGAATAGTGCATCGGGAAAAGGGTTGATCTTTAGAAAGAATGGACATATGAATATCGAGGGAAACTGCGACTCAGACTGGGTTAGCTGTGTTGATGATAGAAGGTCCACATCCAGTTATTGCATGTTTGTAGGAGGCAATCTAGTCTCTTTGCAGAGTAAGAAATAGACAGTAGTGGCTCATTCTCCATCTGAGGCAGAATACAAAGCCATGGCCTTAAGTGTTGCTGAGATGATTTGATTGAGATCAATACTTGTGGAGCTCAAGATAGACCCAAATCCAAAATTAAAGTTGTGGTGTGATAGCAAAGCAGTTATTAGCACTGTCAACAACCCAGTACAACATGATAGAACCAAGTATGTGGAGATTTATAGGTTCTTCATAAAAAAAATAATTAAATAACAGGTTGTTAGAACTGAGTCACATATTCACCAAAGAACAAGTTGTTGATGTGTTGACTAAATGTCTTAGTTCCCTAGATCTTGTGAAACTTTGTAACAAGATAGGCTTAGTTGATATTTTTCACCTATCTTGAGGAGGAGTGTTGGGTATTGTATTAAAGATTGGAAACTATAATGAAAATAGGAAAACCCTTGGTCTGAACTGGAAAGTAATAGCCAAAAACATTTATGTTCTGCTGAATTTACTTCCTGGATTTCTTCCGTGACTTTGATGAAGCTTTTGATTGCTGTGACGTACTTGCAGTTTGAGAGGTTCCTTTGGAATTAGTGGCTTGGTTAGCCTTGGGGTTGGCATGGCCATCAGCTTCTTTAACAACTGCACCCTGAGAACCCCTGATTTGAGCTGCTCTCTTATCCT
>JAOWBN010004634.1:0-11240 GCA_028565015.1 Pinguicula moranensis | reverse complement strand
ATAATCTGATCCGTCTTTTTTTGCTCATCTTATGGTTGTAAATGTTGCTGTTAAGTTCAATTCCTGATCCAATGGGTGATAACTAATCATGCATGCTTAAACTTGGACGGTCTATTTTTGTTTGATCCTACGGACTACAAGAATTCGCACCTTATCAGACTTGATGTAATCTGAACCGTTGATGGATAATAGCATCTAACGGTGGAAATTGATTTCACTATATCGACTTCTGTGATGAATCTGATCCGTTCAAGTCAAATTAGATCCTGCAGCTAAGAATTGGCAGTGCCTTGATAATCGCTGCACAAACATCGAAGAAATCCTGGGCATCCGTCCATTGACCAATCGTGCGGCCACAACTAAGCGTGGGAGATTCTAGGTCTGAGCCATCGGATCGATAAAGTAAGATCCAACGGGCAATATTGCGATCTCTCAAATGCCCGCCTGACCACCGTTCGATGGATTCACTTCAACGGTCAAGATTCAAGGGAATTAAAATATAAAAACAAAAATCTGCATTTACGCGCTTACAGAAATTAATTTGCTCTGTCTTTTCCCTTCTCTCGCATGAACGCTCTGATTCTCTTTCTCTCTCGATTGCGATTTTTGATTTCACTAGAAACTGCCCGTTTCGTGCTGAAATTGTGTAGTTTGTCCAGGCCTTTGTCCTGTGTCCATTGCAAATGAAGCCATTTGCAATTCTTTTAGCTTTGTGCTAATAATGGACTAAATCAAAATGGCTCTATTAAATTTCACTACTTCAATTAATGAAGTTTTTGGAATCTATACGTCGAATGATGCAATGCATCTTAAGTTGCAACAGAAACAAACTCTTTATATAATTCCAAGGGTAAGACTGTGTACATATGACCCCCCAAACTCCAACTTGATTGGGAATATATTGGGTAGGTTGTGGTGGTGTGTTCAAGCCTTTGTCTTGGCCATTGAAGATTTCTCTAAGTAACGTGTTGTCACGTTGAACAACTGTGCCTGTTTGCCGTGATTATTTTTCTTTGTGAAGAACTTGGATTGTTCGTGAGATCTGTATCTGTAGATTTATCGTTGAAGAAATGTAAGCTACAAGAGCATCAGATTTTAAAGCTCAACGTGAATGTATACGAAGTTTACTTCGTAGAACCACGGGCCTTACATCCTTTCTCATTTATTTAAGTATTTTTCATTTGATTACAAACTGCTACTTGATAAATCTAACATTTTATTCTAAGTCTACAAGCATCCATATTCGACAAATTCTTAACAGTGATGTGGTGAGCGTGGAGTAACGATGGTCGTGTAAAGACATCTTCCCCGAATTTGAGGGGGCAGCGGTGGTCCCTTGTTCTAGGAGAGGAATCCCAAATTTAAGGATTGAGAAGGATGATATTCTAGGGGAGGAATCCCTAATTTAAGGTTCGAGAAGGAAAATTATTTGAGGGAGCACCGATGATCCTTTTTTCGAGTGGAGGAATGTTGAACGAATAAAGGAGACAAAAATGAGCAATTACGCCACACTGGTTATGGAACAAAGATTTGGAGGATTTATATAATTGGACACTACAATAATGGTATGAGGTCTTTTAGGGATAAAAGCCTAAGAACAAAACCATGAGGGCTTAGGCCGAAAATGGACAATATCATATCAATATGAAGATATGTAGTGTTTAACACAACAAATTAAACTAAACAAACTTGCAAGAAAGTAACACAAAAAGAAAGAAAAATGAGAGATATTGTAAGTTGTGACTCGTGGTATTGCGATCCAATAAGTAAGGACAATCTACGTTGAGCATCTGGTGTCACGAATTGAGCTTACTGCGTTTCTGATGCAAGAGCTTACACTAAAGATGATGTTGAGTTGTCCGATTCTACTTTAATGGCATTAAAGTACCGTGAGGTGGTTGATTGGTGCAGAAATAAGAAGTAATTGCGATAGTTTCCTAATTTGGACATGTTGTAGTCTTTTGACCATAACTTTGGTTACGGTTATCAAAATCGCTTATAATACCCCAATCCGAAAACTTCCTTTTAGCGTGCATGCAATCTACAGTGTGTGAAGCACGATGTACATTGACTCTCAACCTCAAATTTTGCTATTTTTCCTTTTGAAACATTATTTTTTTGTTATTTTTGCTATTTTTGATAATAAATAAATCTGTCAATTATGAAGGTCAATTAGCCCCGATTCGGGCCTAATTTCTGGCAGATTACTTGTTTTAATTTGAACTTTAATTAGGAGTGATTTTTGGAATTTGCTATTTTTGGCAGGTTTTGAGTAATCACGATTTTCGGCTATAAAGTCTAGCTTGTGGACTTAATTTTCGATCATTGAAGTATTATTGAATAAAATTGAAATCCTAGAGAATATTTCTATGGATTTTTCGGGCAATTTCTGTTATTCTTCCTTGCAAGTCATCGAGTTTAACTAGCCAGCAAGATAATCACTATTATGTTCGGCGTTAGTTTCCTTGTTCCATTATGAAAAAACAACCAAAAAAATGGACAAGAATCCTTTACAAGCTCACACTCTCCACTTAAGAACAAATCTGCCAAACACTTTGGCAAACTCGAGAAAGAAGACCTCCTCTTCAACTTGTAGATTCTAGATGAAACCTACAGTAATCAACTATTCCCAATCAACTTGCACACCAGGAGTAAAAACAGAGAAGAAAGCTAATTGTTACAGCTCAAGAGCTTATGGAGAGAACTTTTGGATCCAATAGAAAATTGGCGATCCTATTTGCGCATTGAATGAACAAAAAATATGTTTTTGTTCAGCCTTCTCTTTGTTTGTATAACTTCAATCAAAGGCGAAGCCAGAAAATTAAGTGGGGGGATAAAAAAATTTCGGTTCGAGCTAAGTGTGTAGGGTCGGGTCGAATCTGGTTTGACCAGGCATATACGTTTAGATGTTCCGGTAGAAACTGAAAGAGTCAAAATAAATCAAATCAACCTATTAAAATTGTATTAAAGAACTGCAAAAAAGTATAATGAAATACTTTTAAAAATATAAAAAAAAATAGAAGAATCAAAACAAGTCAAATCAATCAATTTGGTTGACCCCTAATCCAGTAAAATATTAAATTATAAAAAAACTATAAAAAAATATAATATAAAAAACTATCCGAACAAAATATTAATACAAAAGCCTATTAAAATTGATAAAATGTCATCAAGGTTCTATGTTGTAGTGCTTAACACTTACGACTATGTATACAACAACTTAGATTCGACTCTCAATAGGAACCCAATTTTTGTTTTTGCTTTTTAAAAAAATATGAATTGGTAAAGCACCCAAGGGTATCGAGCCCATGACAACAAGATTAATAATCTTATACTATACCAACTAATCTAAACACATCCCATAATTAACTCTAAACAAATATAATTACAATATTTTGGGGGATATAACTACAAAAATAAAATTATATATATAAATTTAAAATCCTGGGAGGGACCATGGCCCCCCAGTCCCCCGGCCTCAGCCCCTGACTGCAGTGGCATGGCACAATCATGGCCATCCCTCTTCATGGGTTGTGCCTTCACCCAAACCACATCATTTGTGCAGCCCACTTGGAGTTCACAATTCTTCATTCACCAACTGGAACTCAACCTTCTTCTTGATCTTCTAACTTTGAACCAGTGCATTGTTGTCCCTTGGAAACGCAGCAAGTTATCCATTCTTCCTTCATCCGCTCACACCATATTTCCATGGCTTCCTTAACTCAATCCTAGTAGCTCTTGACAGTACTGAATGTTAGCAACTATCATAACCTTTGTTCCCAAATCAGAAAGATTTTCTTCAATTAATATCTTCTTCAACGCCACCCTTTTCTCAGCTATTAAATCTCTAATGTAATGGAACTTTACATCGACGTGCTTTGTCCCCTCATGGAAGATTGTGCTGAGACAAATGGCAGATTGATTGTTACAGTAAACAATGTAGGAGTTTGAAGATATACTTGTCTCCTTTATCAGTCCTTGAAGCCAAGTTCCCTCTTTTAATGTTTCAGTTATGACTGTGTCCTTAGCCTCTATTGTTGATAAAGTAACTAGCGGCTAGAGTTGAGACTTCTAACTTACTCGATTCCCTCTTTAAAAGCTTCATTTATGACTATGCACTCAGCCAATGTTGTTGATAAAGTAACTAGTGGCTGGACTTGACACTTTTAGCTCACACAATTCCCTCTCAAGAGATAGTAACAAGCAGTAGTGGGCTTGAAAGAATCCTTATTTACTACAAAATCAGCATCAACAAAACCTACAAGATCTAAAACCTTGCTTTGGTTAGTGTATAACAACCCCATATTTGAAGTTCCCTTGATGTATCTATTTGTCCATTTAAGGGAATACCAGTGTTCTAAACAAGGACTAGCCATCAATCTACTCAACAAAGACATTGCAAAGGTTAAATCAGACCTAGTACTAAACATAACATATATCAATGATCCAAGTAAAGTTGTGTAAGTACTATTTTCCATTTGTATTTTTTTACTTGAGGTTTTAGGGCTTTGTTTCTCCAAAAGACAGAAGTGTCCTGCTAGTGGTAAGCTAACAGGTTTTGCATCAAACATATCAAACCTTTTCAGCAGTTTCTCGAAATAACTAGATTGATGTAATTTCAACATATTCTTATCTCTATACTTTTCTATCTCCATTCCTAAATTTTTCGTAGCACTGCCTAAGTCCTTCATATCAAATTCATAACTTAGTTTAGATTTAGCATATCAATCATAGCTCTACTTATTTATTCGTAACATATCATCTACACAAAGTAGTAAAAAAACAAATTAGCATCAAAGAGAACAAAATACTAACAACTGTCATGTTGGCTTCTAATAGATCATATTCCTGTTACAAAGTATCAAATCTTTTGTACAATTGATGTGGACCTTTCCTTAAACCATATAAAGACTTATTTAATAAACAGACATGCTCAAAATATTTCTTATCAATAAAACCAACAAGTTGTTCCATGTATAATCAATTCCAGATAGCTCAAGTGGTGAGCAACCCACCTCATAACTTTGAGGTCCTAGGATCGATACCCTGGAGAAGCAATTCTCCAAAAATTTGGCCTTTCAAAAAAAAAGTTGTTCCATGTGTATAACCTATTCTAATTCCTCATTTAAAAATGCAGTTTTAATGTCAAGCAGTTCTAGTTCTAAATTACAGTATGCAACAAATGTCAACTGTTGGTTTTGGTGTAACATTAGATAACAATCACATTAAAATCTTGATACATATTTAGGCCAAAGGATATAATCCTAGGTGCGGAACAAGTCTTATCATGCCATAGAACTAATCTATTAAGGATCTTGGTACTAGATGCATTAACTTTAAAATTAAATAAAGCATGCTTGTTATGTCAATAAATGAATAAACCAACTCCTACATCATATATGATATCTATACGCATAGGGTAAATAGATATAAAAGAAAAAATTGAATTCTTTACCCGTGAAGACTTCCAAGCAATCCTTGCTGAGCAACAGAAAACGTCCTCTTCTACAAGCTACGAAACCACCAAAGTTTTTGTGGTATATACCAGGACTAAACTTCAAGATAGTGGATCTCTTTTATAATCCAAAAATAAAAAGTAGGCACAATCCCAAAACTCACTTTTAGGTAAATCTAAACTCAAAACATGAGCAAAAATCTAAGGAACAAGAGAAACACCTCTATTTCTCTCTCCAATAAATCGGCTGCCACCTCCTTATACAAGAATTACAAAAACTCAAATTTGGTTGTATTAACAAAACTTGTATTGTGCCTAGGGGATTGCCATGAGAAGTTAGGTCGGGACTTGATTAATTGTCCTAATTCAATAAAATTATTGACCAATTAGGACTCTTTTAAATATGTCCTAATTTGGACTCTTAAATAAATCTCATTTAATTAAGCCCAATAAAACTCTCCATATAATTAACAACGTAATTATAAGCCCAAATTAGATTCTCTAATTTTATTGAGAAAAAAATCATCTAAGATAGGGTGGGGCCTACACCACCCCCTCTCATCGGATAGGCAGTCGGTGCCTCACAATGAGGCCGATGTGCATGACTGAAGAGCAGTGCATGTCTTGGATGTCCAAGGCCCGTACCATGGGCATGACCATCGTCGTGAGCTAGACCCTTGTGCAACACAATGTCGCGCTGGCCCATTTGTGCACGCAGCATGTGCCATGCACCGTACATGCGAGTTGCGTACGCTGGCAGTGATCGACGAGTGCTAGCGTGTGACATTGCGCGCATGCCACACACATCATGTGCACGACCCTTCAGCCAGGACCTGGCCTAGCACCCACGCGCACGACGTGCATGTTTTGGCTTGTTTTTTTGTTTTTCTCAAAATACTTGTCTTCTTTTTTCACCATTTCATAAACTTCTCATCATTGTGTGTCTATTTCTTTTGAGCAATTACAAACAAAGTACTATGTCCTTTACGGGTTAGCTCAGGACCGATGGACTCATAGGGTGAGTGAGCTCTATACATATTAATCATTGCACATAAAACTTTTTAGCTAATCATTAGTCATTTAGCTTCGTAAACATTCCTTTATAGACAAGATGCTGAACTCTCATATCTTATGGACTACTCGAAGATTACTTTAGGAGTGTCCATTGATATAATCATTATGTATATGTCATCCTTCACTCAAGGTTCACTAATAGGTCTAGGTCGAATGTATGTTAACCCACGTAAAGATATCTTGCGCCACGTGTATATTTTGTTCTCTAATGATCAAATTAATCCGACGAATCTTCATTCGTTGGACAAACGCTCCCGCTCCAGTACTGAACAAATCCCTCATGGGAACCATGATTCAACTGTCGCCTCGTAGAGAACGACAAAGGTATAAATTCTACCTTGTACCAGGGATTCTCGGATGTCCACTTCATTCAGCTCCTAAGATGAAAGGAATTTGACTTGTGCAACAGCAGTGAAGTCTTAGCGATCAAGTCAACGAACTAAACATCATGGATCAGAGTCTCTCAAGGCACTCAAGATTCAGATAACTTATACATGATCATCTCCATGATGCAATAGGAGTATCTTGGACTAACGGAGATTAAATAACACACTATCACATCCTAGTCAGTCTTATGTAGAAACTCTTTCGCGTATAGAAGTTTTCATCTAGGTGACACTAGACCAACAACCTGGATAAGCCGTTTCTTTCACATGGATTTCTAGACAACTCCAATGGCCATAGAAAGTCTTGAGATCCCAACTTAAATCTTTCTAGAATAAATTTGTACAACCATGAACTTAGTTTTAGATTGCAATATTGAAGTCATGACTTCTCACAAGACACATCTATTGTAACCATGGAATTTCATTGGTGCTTGACTTTATACCCAATACAAAATATAAATGAATAAGGCAAATGTAAATTTTATTCAATGGATAATTCAACATTGTATTATTCAATACATTGCTTGCAGAGCACCAAATCTTACACTAACATTATTCTTATTTTCTTAAACTTGCCTATTGGGAAGAAAATTTCATTAAAATCTTCTCCTTCCCTCTAAGTAAACCCTTTGCTACTAATCTAACTTTAAATATAGGTGGACCACTAGAAGATATACCTTCTTTTACCTTGTATATTCACTTTCAAACCATTGTCCTTTGATCTTTGGTCTTGGAACTAGCTGTTTTGTTTCATTCCTTCTCAAGGAGCTTATTTCCTCTTCCATGGCTGTTGTCCACTTGTCAGCATCCTTGGATATAATTGTTTAAGCATATGTGTCAAATTCAGATGATGAAATCTCTATACTTACAACCACGACATTATAAGTCAGATCTGCCAAACAATTAAGCCTCTGTTTTGCGCAGCCTTCTTAAAATTATAATTGGATTATAAGCACCTTTTTTTCAAAAAAATAACTCTTCATTTTTTGAAAAAATGTGTTTATAAGCCAATTATAAGCATAAGAAGACTGCACAAAACACCCCCTAAATCTTGTTGACTTTATTATTATCCTTCTCTCCCTGTCCAAGCATAGCTGATAATTAGTAAGATCAGTCTCATCCTATGGATTTCCTCTAGTTTCTAGTTGTACAAGTGTATTAGGTGTGTCTTCTGTGTGTTGATCTTCATGGGAGTCGTCTGGTGGAATATCTTCTAGTGGCTCAACCTCGAAGTGATTGGTGAGTGACTGATCTTTGTCCTGCACTCTTAACTGTCCAGCTTCTGCAATATTAGTGTTAGTACAAGGAAATTCAAGTTCATTGAATATAACATCCTTGCTTATAAGCACTTTAAAACCATGGAAAGTTCCTTCTTGGTATCCCGAGAAAACACATTTGGTTGATATAGTAGGGTTTAGGGTTTAAGATTTTGGAGTTTAGGGTTTTAGGTTTAGGGTTTTGGGTTTTGGAGTTTAGGGTTTTCTTATCATTCCTTGTGTGTGCTTAGGTTGTGCATCCAAGAACATTTAATGTGATCAAGATTCAATTTCGTCCCTATCCAAATTTCTCCATGACATTCAGAACTAAGTGTTGTTGAGGGGTTTCTATTCACTAGATGAACTGCATTACTCAGTGCTTTCCCCAAAAAAATGGTTTCTTAAGGCCAAAAGTATTTAAGAGACACTAAACCTTATCTAATAATGTTTTGTTCATCCTCTCGGCCACCTCATTTTGTTGTGGTGTGTACCTAACAGTCATATGTCTTGTTATACCATGTTCAACACAAAATTTGTCAAATTTCAAATTATAAAATTGAAGTCCATTGTCAGTTCTTAATATTAATCTTCTTATAAATCCAGTTTTCAACTAGAGTTTTCCACTCTTTAAACTTTGAAAACATTTGAACTTTAGTTTTTAAAAGAAACACCCATATTTTTCTAATAGAGTCATCTACCAAATATATATGTGTATATACACACACTACCACCATGGGCTGGAACTGATTCCACACCCCACACATCAGCATGCACATATTCAAGTAATTATTCAAATAAATTCACTTGTTTATGAAATTATGCCCTATGTTGTTTTCCATGATGCATGATTCACAAAAGTCTAAATCACATATTTTATCTTAGCCAAACAAACCTTTTATGTGCAACACATTTAATCCTTTTCGACTCATGTGTCTAACCTAATGTGTACTTGTGAATCATGTCTTCCTTCAAGAATATAAAGTTTATTTTTCTTCCTACCTACAAAGATTAGCTTATTATTCTTGAAAAGTTTAATTTGTTCATTACCCACTTGATAATGACACCCTGATTCATCCAGTGTAACTAAAGAAATGAGGTTTCTTTTAAGTTCTTGTACATATCTTACTTCCATCAGTTTTATATTTTTATCATTATTCAATTTCAAAGTTATATTTCTACCCCCTCTAGTGGACATGTGTGATTATTGCCCATAAAAATAGTTTTTGTTGTAGAGTTATTAAAACTATCAAACGAGTCCATGTTGGGGTTCATATGGTACAAACACCCGATGTCTAAAACCTACTCATTGTCAGACCTCTCCCCTGCCACCATTAAAGCTTTAGATATACGCTCACAATTAAAACTTATGAATAACAATGGTCAGTTACTGTTAACACATCATAATTTTGTTCATTGTTATTTTCTTGGGCTATGTTTGATCCTTTTTTTTTGTCTTCTTAATCAGATGTAGCACTCGTTCAAATGGTTAGGCTTATTACATATAAAACATTTCCTATCTTCATTCTTATTGTTCTTAAGTTATTCTTGAACTTCTTGTTATTCCTAGAGTTTTTGTTTTAGTTTGGTAAGTTATGTTTAACAATTTCAATCAATTCCGTAGCTTTAAGACCATAAATTATAAGATCTAAGGGTGGTACTATTCATGAATATTATAATGCATTATTTACAACTTGGGAATCTTCCCTTAGGGAGTTCAATAAAATCATAACTTTGCTTCCATCATCAAGATCATGAGTTGTACCTCTAAGTGCTGAGTTCAATTTTAATAATTCATATAAATTTTCATCTATTGTTTTATTTAAGTCCATTTTAAATGAAAACAGTGAACTTTTAACAAACAATAAATTTGGTGCACTAATACACAACTCTAATGGATGGTTTGGTCGGTTCATCTACTTTCCTAAGAACAATATCACTTAGGTTCTGAATGATAAGGTTATAAGCCTCTTCGTCTATCTCAACTTTTCTAGCCTTTTGATGTGTAGACCATTTAATTTCATCTTTCGCTAGTGCAATTAAACTTTATTACGTGAAATTAGTGCTCTCAACTTCTACCAGATTGTAAAATCCATTTTACCATTAAACATAGCCACGTCTATTCTAGTAGGCCCCATAAAGATATTAAATTCCAGAAAGTATGCCTTAAGAGTTACTCAGCAGACATCGATGAAGAGCTACTTGCTGAAAACAGTAAATTCCAGCAAAGTCTCAACACCTAACGAGTAGATAAAACATAGATTGACACAATCACACTTAATCAACTTGTGCTAATCAGAGATTCAAAGAGGCAAATTCAAAGTTACACAACTTCCAGTACTCCAAATATAAAATATAACACATTGATACATAAATTAGTAGAACAAGAGTTGAAACGATCTCCCCAAACCCTAAGTTAAGGGTTTGTAAAATATAACACATTGAGTCCAGAATTTGGACGTTTTGTTGGCACACCACATATATATTCTTCTTTCACCGAATTCACCATAGATCCTAATTTTCCCGCACTGGCCACCTTCAATTTCGGTTGAATCAACGGAAAATCCATAGCCTCGGCTCTGATACCACAATATTATAGCATCGGCTCTAATACCACACTGTTATTGATTCTATGCACTTAACTCAACCAATTAATAGATTTCTACCGATTAGACAAAATAAACTTGCAAGAAATTAACAAATGATGAAAGAAAAATAAGAGACAGTTAGTTAAGACCCATGGTATCCCAATCCAATTAGAAAATGGCAATCCACGTTGAGCATTTGGCATTACAGATAGAGCTCACTGCATTTCCTTGTTCCGCTATGAAAAATCGGCCAAGAAACCTTTGCATCCTTGCACTCTCCAATCAAGAACAAATCTACCAAGCACTTGTAGGTTCTAGATGAAACCTACACTAATCAGCTACACTCGATCAACTCGCACACCAGGAGTAAAAATAGAGAAGAAAACTAATTTTAACTGTGAAATGTGAAGTCCCCATAATACCCCTGCTTAAGTGATTTAATCTGTACCATCCATTAATGTTTTAATCACATTCATCTCATTGA
>JAOWBN010004623.1:0-11240 GCA_028565015.1 Pinguicula moranensis | reverse complement strand
GGTTATAGCAATCCAGCTTCCTTCTTTCGCTCCATTTTGTCTAGTTGACACACTAGACAAGTCCGGACGTAACCTCAATGTCATTCTCCATCTTTGGCCAATAGTAGTGTCGAGAGAGTAGAGCCATCATCCTCTCAACTCCATGGTGGTCGGCCCAACCTGGATCATGTGTATGCCTCAAGAGCTTCCTCCGCAACTCCAAGCTTGGGACATACAATCGTCCCCCTTTGGCGTACAAAAGAACATCATCTAAGTAGTACCTCTTTACAACACCTAGTGATTCTCGGAAATCGTCAACTGAAGGAGTAGATTTTAATGAGACGTTCGCCCCTGTCACCAAGCTGATTACCATGAGGACACTACTCACCGTAGCAGCATCACGAGAATGGTTATTGCATCTGATGGATGTTCATAATACTTTTCTTCATGGTGACCTCGAGGAAAAAATATACATGAATCCTCCTCCAAGTTTCAAGGGAAAAGCAAATCAAGTATGTCGCCTTAGAAAATCTCTAAACGGACTCAAGAAGGCTCTTCGTTGCTGATTCGGTACCTTTGTTACAGCTTTGGTAAGGTATGATTTTGTTCAATGCATCTCTGATAATTCATTGTTCAGCCTTGTTCATGGGAACATTTGTATTCATCTCCTTGTTTATGTGGATGACTTAATTCTTGCAAGCAATTCTACTCATACTCTAGACAAACTGAAGCATTATTTTGGTGAACATAAGATGAAATATCTCGATGTATTGAAGTATTTTTTAGGCATTAAGATTGCTCGTAGCTCTTAAGGTATATGCCTCAGTCAATGTAACCACGCCCTGGATATCATCAACATGGTTTGGATTTGCTCCCACGTCTCTCTCGCCCAGAGAAGTATCATCGATTAGTTGAATGTTTAATTTACTTGACTATTACGAGACCGGATCTCAATTATGCTATTCATATCCTTTCCCAATTTATGTAAAATCCTACATGGTGCCATTGGGATATCGCCTTACGAATCGTACATTGCCTCAAGGGTCATCCAGGACAAGGTATTCTCTTGTGTGCCTCTGGATCATTGCATCTTATGGCATATTGTAACTCTGATTGGGAAAGCTACCCTCTTACTTGTCAATCTGTGATAGGGTACATTGTCTTCTTATGTGAGTCGCCAGTTTTGTGGAAAATAAAGAAGCAAGTTACCGTGTCTCGTTCCTCGATAGAAGCGGAATATTGTTCACTAGCCGCTACTACATGTGAGTTGAAGTGGTTGCATGGATTATTATTGGCTTTGCAGGTTTTTGTTCATTTGCCTATGCGTATTCACTACGACAGCCAGGCAGCAGTGCATATTGATGTCAATCTAGTATTTCATGAACATACAACACATGAAAATTGACTGCCATGTATAGGAGGCATTGAAACAAAGACTAATCTCAACCACGTACATTCACACAACATGGCACGTGGCAGACATTTTTGCAAAGGGTCTTGGCATCGATAAATTTCGCTAGTTCCTTCACAAGCTTGACATTGTTTGCCTCCATGTTCCAGCTTGAGGAAAGGTATTGTGACTCATGTAACATACATATTAGTGCACATGTTTAGGGAGGGTTAATGTAGTCTTTATTTGTACATTGATTAAGACATTTTGGCCATTAGCATGTAATTATTAGGTATCATTACGGTTTGCAATCCCTCTTATAAGTGTGGCTAATCCGCTGTAATACAACAAGGAAAAACTTCTTGAAAATCTTTCAGATTGTTTCATAAGGACATAATGAACATAATCAGCAAGAACACAAATGTATTCACTTTGATTTAAACTAATATATAATTGAAAATCTCGGTAAGGTATTATGTTAAGATTAACATTGAAATGATTATAAATTTTCTTTTGGCAAAAGCCTCAATATTACAATTAATTAGTCCAATAAAAAAAGATTGAAAGTTGTTCTTACATTAGCCAAGACAAGATGAACGCATAGACGAACACTCGTATGCACCCAACGTGCATTGAAGGATGTTGAGAAGTCGGATGATGGGGATATATTCCTAGATAGGACTCTATTCGAGTGCAATTAATACACAAGCTACATAATATAAAGAAAGAAGTTAGACAACTTGTACAGTAAGTCTCTTTTGCAACTTTATTTGTTGTGGGTATTATTTGGGAAAGCGCATATGGCTTTTGGGGATGCTTGATGCGAGCAGTGTTGTGTAATGTCAGCTGCTTTGATTTGAATTACTTTCTTTTTTATAAGCGTTGAGCTCGATTTTTTTTATATGCAATGTAAGATTCTTTTATATATTTTGAATATATATTTTTTTTCTCAAGCTTTTCAAAGCTGAAAAACATAATGAAAATAAATTAATAATGAAGTTAATTAAGTAATACTTAATATTAAATTATCCACCTTCGATTTTCAAAATTGACAATAATCTCCCATGTGATTGTGCAAATTATCCCGTATTTTTATAGAATATTTTATCCCCTGGGGACAAAACTGACTCTCTTTTTTTACGTATAATCGACTCTGACTCCCTGTCTCTCATATTGGCGACCATTTGGACAAGTTGAATAAATACTAATTTCGGGCTCAAAACTAAACTGGGCCAGTTGAGTAATCCCATCGGTCCGAGTTGGCCCACCCATTTTCCCTGTCTGACATATAACATAATTGACCAGACATCTTCTTTTTATTTCGAGATTGCCATTCTTCACGTAGCAGCTGGCAAGTGGCACCGTCTTAACGAACTAAAAAACCCACGTTGTCTCTGTTTTGGCGCAAAAACGGGAGGGCAAATTGGCGAAAAAGAAAAGAATAAGTAACGTTGTCAGATGATATGCTAAACCGTTATCCTTCTCTCCAAACTCTCTTTCTATACACTCAAGCAACCTGTCTCTATTTCAGAACTTCATTGTCCCCTTGACGGAAAAAAGATGTGCAAAGTTTCTGAATCTTGATGGCAAAAGAGATTTTAATCCTCCATCCTTTCTGCTTGTTTCGTTCCCTTATTGATTTCACACTGTCACTGTTGTAGTTGTTGTCAAGCTACAAAAGAGAGTGAATCTTTGCTTCTTTGTAGTTCCCTGAGCGTGAGAGAGTAAGATATTTGAATGGGGACTTCTGGGCAGGGGCAGAACAACTACGATCTATCGTTCAAGATCTTGCTAATCGGAGATTCTGCTGTCGGCAAGAGTAGCCTGCTCGTCAGTTTTATATCTAACGTTCTTGATGATCTATCTCCGACCATTGGTAAATTTTTCGACTATGCATGATGAAAGTTGTGTGTATTTATCTGAATTTGATGCTGCGATGTCCAGTTTTCGATTTTTCTTATGGTTAGTTCATCGATTTGTGGAATTTAGAGAGATTGTTTGGTAGTGGTTTTGTTTGTTCTTCGATTTTTGGGTCCTAGTTTGCTGTTCCTGGCTCTGGGGCTGATTTCTTCGCTTTCAATTTGAGTTCATACTAGAATCCTTGTTGTTTCTCCCAATACTTGTTGTAGGTAGGTGGTAGGTGTGGAATTCGCTGCTTTGACAATTATTTCTGGATTTGAGTAGAAAATTATTTGGCTAATGTGGATCATTTTCGCACGTAGTCTTGTGAAAAATTTGTAAGAAAGGTGAATTAATCTCCTCAGTGAGTCTTTTTATCTTAAGGTAGATGTTGAGTAACTATGTTGCATGAGTAATCACTACTCCTATGACCGAGTTACGTGACATTTACTTGAACATCATTATCAACTTTAGGAAAGTTGAAATGAAACGAAAATAGAAAAGTTAAAGAAGAGAAGAGGTTTTGGAAGCAGAATAGACACTCTTTGACTCACAGTATGGTCATTGATGAAGCTACAGCTACATTACCCTTTATGGATCCTTTAATGGTTGTTTGACTTATATAAATCATACCCTCTTACTTATGATGATAACTTATTACTTATCCCTGGCATATGATTTAGCAGCAGCATTTTTTTCCCTTCCTATGATGTTACATCTTGAAATTTAAGGCAAAATGCAATTAATTAAACATCATCCTCGAAACATCTTTTAATGGTTGTTTGAATTAAGTAAGCCATGCCCATTTTATGATTATTTGACTTATAGAAAATTTATCCAGGATATGATTTGGCACCTATGTTTCTTAATCATTTTATAAAAGACTTTAGTTCTTATTCATGGTCCAAGATGGTAGGCTCTGATATGGAAAATACTTTATAGTGTATTTGTCAGAAAAATGAAAACCTTGATTCTGTCCCTCTTCTTGAAGGTGTGGATTTTAAGATCAAGATTCTGACAGTTGGAGGGAAAAAACTGAAGCTGACAATTTGGGACACAGGTCAGAGCTTTTTATTAACGTTGCCTTTAGCTAGCTTAATCCTGTTAAGGTGAACGCAAGTAGTTATCGTGGGAGTTTAGCTTTTCATTTGCAAATTGGCATGTTTGATAGTAGCATTGTTGTACTTGTTTTTTGTTGACCATGCAATTTCTACAGAATATATATAAATATATGTTTCTTTGGCAGCTGGACAAGAGAGGTTCAGGACATTAACAAGTTCATACTATAGAGGAGCACAGGGTATCATTCTAGGTAAGTAATGTTTAAACCAAACTTACTCCCTCACGAGTGTATCGTTTGCTGCTGCCATTATGTGTGATAATGGACCAAATACTTTGCTCCTGTCTATGCACAACGATTCGATTACTTGTACAAATTGACAAAAGGCATTTTGCTCAAGTTGCTACAGGAGGCAACTTCAAGTTGCTGCTTCGCTCAGGAGATGCTTAATTTTGCTATCACATTTACAAACTCAGTTTGAGCATGAACTTACTCGCAGTTTCTTGCTATTCACCTCCTCAACTCTCTGTCATTACATACTCGACTGTGATCGTAATGTGATACGCATAAAGGATTTAGTTTTGTGTATATCATGGTATTTGTTGCTTAACACATTTGGTATTTTGCTTAACAAAAAAAACTCATTTTGTATTTTGTAGTTTATGATGTAACAAGGAGAGATACGTTTACAGATTTGTCTGATGTTTGGGCTAAAGAACTGGAACTGTACTCTACTAATCATGATTGCGTGAAGATGCTTGTTGGAAACAAAGTTGACAGAGTCGGTCCCTTCCTCTGTTGCTTTCTTATGATAAGTCGGCCTAACTAATGTTTTTCACTTATAGAATTATCCTCTCTTCGATCATCTGACTCTTTTGTTCCAGGAGTCTGAACGTGTTGTGAGTCGAGAAGAAGGTGTGACCCTGGCAAAGGAGCTTGGATGCCTATTTCTTGAATGCAGTGCCGTAACTCGAGAAAATGTAGAAAAGTGTTTTGAAGAGCTTTCTCTCAAGGTGACCAAATCAATGTCCTTCTTTTAACAAATAAAACAATAATCTTCACTACTGAAAGAAGATCCTTAATTGATTGAACTTGATGATGTCGTTAATTCAAGCCTTGAGATATGTCATTTTCCCTGTCACATAGATAATGGAGGTTCCCCGACTTGTTGAAGAAGTTTCCAATGTAAAGAAGAATATCCTAAAACAGAAGCAAGAATACCAGCAGAGCGCTTCTAGTCGTGGTGGTTGTTGCTCGTAAAGCTGCCTCATGCCCATTGATGTTGTAACTTGTGAGTTATGTAAATGGTGTGATGATTTTCTTTTCTTTTGTTCTTACTCTTTTAACAACGATACTGCCATCTCTTTTTTGGGGGTAGTTCCATCTTGTTGCTGTTGCTGCTGTTGCTAAAACCTGATAGCTCGTGTAAATGCATTGCTTTGGTTTGGTGTTGTCAGTTGTTCTCTCCCTCCGAATCTCAGGTTGTCCCCGCAAACGGTATAAGCACACACCATTATGCATGCTATTGGAGTTCTATACATATTATAAGGTGTGTATGCTAGACAATAGGGTTCGAGTATTAGTTAGTATCTATCATTTTTGCCCCGCAAAAGTACAATAGATGTGTAAAGATTATGCAGTAAGAAGTCGATGGACGAGCAAGGGCGGGGCTAGTGGGGGTGTTGACCCCCACCCCATTTTTTTTATATAGAAAATTTAGTTTTTGTCCCGTAAAAATGTATCCGTCCTCTATTCTATCGCCAAAAACCCAAGCTGCCCTGCCCCCGAGGAATTTTGGGAAGAGAAAAACTCAAGCTCTGCTCCTGCAGGTTCAATTCAACCCGGACCGGACCACATTTTATTTTTACGAGGGGGGAACTTAAAAGTTGCATAAAGCTCTTCAAGATGGAATGGAACTCAAGACGGATGAATTGGGGATGATAGGCAAATAACATAATAGTAGAAAGTTGCTTTCAAAAAGAATGGGACCTAGGAAAAAAGCAAATTGATTCCTAATTTTTCATGTCAAATGAAACGTTTCGCTTTAAAAGAGTAGATGAAGCAAACCATGTTCATCTGTGTTACAAAAAGTGTGATTAGGGAAGCTTAGTCCAATTATAAAAGCTATTTTATAGTCCAGATATGCCAGCTTTATTTTTTGTTGTCCGAACTGAGACATCCCAATTGTTAATGAGGGTGCTCTACAATTAAACACTTGGAACATATCAATTAACGTGTAGAAAATCAGTTAAGAATCTTCTTCATGATAGGCGTTGTTTGACGCGTGGTTTTGTATATTTTGTAAATATTACGTTTTCGAGAAATAAAATAAATATTTAATTTCAGAAAAAAAGAAAAACTTATTGTTATTGGGAGATGAGAATATTCTGTTCTGTTCTTTTGATCTTTTTCCATGCGGAGATAGAGACACCTGATAGATATCTCGAATTAAGGCAGGCAGCTTTTTTACTATGCCCGCCCGGAATTGCGGAATTATGAAGAAGACGAAGGGTTTTCTTTTTACTTTTTCATTAAAAAAATAAAATGGAACGAGATGATGCAAAAGCTGAAAAGTAGGGTAGGATTAGGAATCATCGTAAATCCACGAGTTTCCAATGGAATGAAAAAACAATATATAATTTTTATTCAACAGAATGCCGTTGGATCATAATGAAGTTTTACATTAAAATAACAGTAGGTTTTTTATTTGAACTTTGTCACATTCCTACTTTAGACCACGACCACATAATTGTATTATGTAATTTGACTTAACTGACTTCTCAAATATTGTTTTTCGCGCTTTTCTTACAACCCGCCATATTTTGGATCAAAAAAAAAAAACCGCCATAGATTCAAGTTATACTCAACATTAATACATTAAGCATTGTATTATTGTCAAACTTTACTTGTTTTTCTCCTAAAAATGGCAAGTATTATCTTTCTATGTCCCTTACAATATGTATACAGTAACGCTTTTGGCAAATATTTGAACTATTTTATCCAAAAGAAAAGGGAAAATTGCCCAAGTATTATAGAATTATAAATATTCATTAAATAGATAGCTTAGATCCATAAATTATGGATCATATTTTTAGTATTAAATAGGTAGCTTATATCCACGAATTATGGACCATGCTTTTGGCTATAAATAGGTTCATTATGTTCGTATAAAATTGTAGATAAAAGAGAATAGAGAAGAAAAAATTTTGAAAAAAATTGTAGAGAAGAAGTTTTGAGAAAAAATTATTGTGTAGAATTTTAATTCTTTACGATTATCATTTTGCACTAATCATTTACTTAATTATTTCACAACACGTTATCAGCACGACTCTACTGTCAAACTACTAGTACGAGGTAAAATTATTCATAATGTCAAATCTTTCTAAACTTGAGTTTGTTGCTCTTGACATTACTGAAAAAATTTATATGTCATGGATTCTCGGAGATCCATCTAGATGTTATGGGTCTCGGAGACACCATCAAAAATGAAAATAAAGCATTTCTACAAGATAGAGCAAAAGCAATGATATTTATTCGCCATCATATTGACGAGGGCTTAAAGCTGAATACCTCACTATAAAAGATCATGCACATCTTCGAAAAAATCTCAAAGAGAGATATGATCACCCAAAAACGGTGATACTTTCGAAAGCTCGTTATGATTGGATGCATTTACGCTTACAAAATTTTAAATCTGTTAGCGAATATAACTCAGTCATGTTTAAAATCAGTTCCCAACTGAAATTATGTTGTAAAAAGATTATCGATGAGGATATGTTAGAGAAAATATTCTCTACTTTTCATGCCACTAATATGCTCCTGCAGCAGCAATACCGTGAAAAGGGTTTTAAGAAGTACTACGAACTGATTTCATGTCTTCTTGGGGCTGAGCAAAATAACGAGCTACTGATGAAAAATCATAAGTCACGCCCCAGTGGTTCTGCTCCATTTTCGGAAGTGAATGCGAATACATTTAACTAATGCCCCCATCGTGGTTGTGGTCGTGGACGTGGAAGTCATGAAAATTATCCTTATTTTCGCCGTAATATTCCCAATAACACAAATAACCACTAGAAGTGGGAGAAAAATGAAAATCTACAAGGTCACAACAAAGAATTTCAAGGCAACAAGAATGAAGAAAATATTTGCCATCGATGTGGGATGAACAGCCACTGGTCTCGTACCTGTCGTACGTCAAAACACCATATAGAACTTTATCAAGCTTCTAAAGCTAAAGGGAAAAATGCGGAGACAAATTTTGTCCAAATACAGAATGTTGAAACGAACTTTGTTAAGGATGATTTCCTCCATGGTGAATTTGATATAATACATTTAGATGTTGTTGATTTCCTTGTCCAACCCAATCCCATGAATAATGGCGAAAATATTTGAGTTTTTTTTGTATTTTATGTTATGCTTTATTATGCAATATTTACTTTTGATTTTTTTATTTCTTACATTTACTTATTTATTGAAGATAACTATAAATTTATACAAAACAAATTAGGAAGATGCATGTCTTGCAGACAGTGCAACAACACACGGCATACTCAATAATAAAAAATATTTTATTTCTCTAACTATAAGAGAAGCATATGTGAATACAATATCTACTAATGCAAAATTAATTGAAGGCTCCGGATGAGCACAAAGTGTACTACCACGAGGGACAAACATCACAATTGATTATGCTTTATTCTCGTCTAAGTCTCGACGAAATTTATTGAGTTTTAAAGATATTCGCCGAAATGGATATTATATCGAGACTATGAACAAAAACGATGAGGAATATTTATGCATTACATAATTTATTTCGGGTAATAAGTGCATCTTAGAAAGATTACCCGTGATGTCCTCCGGATTGTATTACACAACAATAAAAATAGTTGAAGTTTATGCTGTTGAAATCCTGAAGACTACTACAACTTTCAAAGTTTGGCATGACCGGTTGGGCCATCTCAGATCATTTATGATGCAAAAAATTATAGAGAATTCACGTGGTCATTCAATGGAAAACCAGAAGATTTTTTAAACCAGTGAATTTTCATGTGCTGCTTGCTCTCAAGACAAACTGATTATAAGGCATTCATTAAACAAAATTGGGTATGAGAACCCTACATTTTTTAAAAGAATTCAGGAAGATATATGTGGGCCTATAGACCCACCATGCGGACCATTTAGATATTTTATGGTTATTGATGTATCAACTAGATGGTCGCATGTGTGCTTATTATCTACTTGCAATTTAACTTTTGCAAGATTACTTGCACAAATAATACGCTTGCGAGCTCATTTACCTGATTTTCCAATAAAGAAAAATCGCCTAGATAATGCTGCTAAATTTACTTCGCAAGTCTTCAATGGCTATTGTATATCAATTGGAATAACCATTGAACATCCTGTAGTACATGTTCATACACAAAATATTTTGGCTAAATCATTTATTAAACGCCTTCAATTGATTGCAAGGCCAATGCTTATGCATTCTAAACTCCCCGTATCTACTTGGGGACATGCAATGTTGCATGCGGCAGCACTTATTCGTGTTAGGCCAACAAGTTATGATAAATTCTCCCCAATGCAAATGGTTTATGGTCAAGAACCAAATATTTCCCATTTAAGAATATTTGGATGTACGGTATATGTACCAATTGTTCCTCCATAACGCACAAAGATGGGTCCTCAGAGGAGGATGGAAATATATGTTGGATATGAATCTCCCTCAATAATTAAATATTTAGAACCATCAACAGGAGTTTCATTTACAACAAGATTTATTGATTGTCTTTTTGATGAATCAGTTTTTCCAACATTAGGGGGAGAAAATAAACAGTTGGTAAAAGAAATATCCTGACATGAATCTTCACTATTACATTTTGATCCTCATTCTCGGCAATGTGAAATTGAAGTTCAAAAAATTATTCATTTTCAAAATTTAGCAAATCAAGTCTCATATACCTGCTGCAAATGCTCCAGTTAAACTTAATGTCCCAGAAGGACAAATTTCTACAACAAATGAGTCTAAATCACGCATGAAGCGTGGAAGACCAATTCGTTCCAAAGATTAAAAAAACCTCAAAAAGGAAAAGGAGCAAACATAAAGAATGGTCCAAAAAGAGGAAATAACATCTCTAACAGAGATCCTTAATATTCCAGAAGAGGAAATAAAATCTCCAGCAGAGACCCGTAATACTCTAGAAGAGGCAAATGATATAAATGAAGAAATTCAGGTACCTAAAAACGAGATCTCCATAAATTATGTCGTAACGGGAAAAAAGATGGAATCGAGATGAAACAAACGTCGGCGATATTTTTGTTTATAATATTGCATGTGATATAATGAAAGATAATGGGGATATGTACCTACATCTATGGAAGAATGTAGGCGCAAATATGATTGGCCACAATGAAAAGAAACAATTACTTCAGAGCTTAGTTCTTTAGAGAAACATGAAGTTCTTGGACCAGTAGTCCCTATACCAAAATGTATAAAACCAGTTGGATATAAATGGATATTTGTGCAAAAAAGAAATGAGAAAAATGAAGCCGTGAGATATAAAACACGACTTATCGCGCAATGCTTTACCTAAAGACCAGACATTGATTATGAAGAGACTTATTCTCCTGTGATGGATGCGATCACATTTCGTTATTTAATAAATCTGGCAATTCATGAAAAACTTGAGATGCGACTGATGGATGTAGTGACAGCCTGTTTATATGGCTAACTAGAAAATGATATTTATATAAAAATCCCTGAAGGTTTAAAGTGTCAGAAGTACAAAGTTCAAATTTTCGAGAAATTTATTCGATTGAATTGAATAAATCCATATATGGATTGAAACAATCCGGACGTATGTGGTTCAATTGTTTGAACACATACTTATTATAGGTAGGCAATAAAAATGATCC
>JAOWBN010004602.1:0-11241 GCA_028565015.1 Pinguicula moranensis | reverse complement strand
TTATCGGTTGGTGGTAGGATCACACTACTTAAATCTACATTGACGAGCATCCCCACATTCTTACTTATGTCTCTTCAAAAAAACTAGACTTCAAAGGCTTTCCAACGGTATTTTGCACATCCCCTAGTTTGGTCTATAGAAGTACCAAAGTGTTTCTGACTTGTACCAAGTACAGAGAAGACAAGCCATACATTTGGCACACACCACACTAAAAACTAACACATGAGACACCAACCACCCGAGAGGTCCCAAAACAGATTTTGGTGTATGCCACTAAAAACCTGGGGTAGGCCACAGTCCACCAGTGAGCCTTCCAAGCAGATTCTGGCATATGCCACTTACCTTCAGGTGTATGCCAAACGGCCAAATTCTGTGGAAAAGTGATTTTTATGTGCAAAAATTACTATGTTTCCCACACTTAAAATCCTAGATTTATAAATACATCTTTTTTGCATTAAATGTCCAAGTCCTCCTTTGGATACAACCTCACTTTTAGATTTTCCTTCTCTCCATATATTTACTCCACCTTCTCTCTAGGGTTTGTGAAATTATTGCTTGCAATAACTTTCAATCAAGGAGGAAGGATCCTTACCTTCAAATCTGTGTTTGACCATATTCTATTGAGCCATTTGGAGCATTTTTTGATTGACCCAATAGAAAAAGGAAAAGAATTTCTTTGGTTTTTGGATGTATTTTCTATTTGGATTGGTGAGAAAAAAATGTTTCTTGCTTTTCTATGGATATTTGTAGCTAAAACATTTGAATAGATACATAGTTGATTTCATTTGTGTGATAGCTTAATTTTTGTATTTTATATGATTTAAGAGGATAAGATTAGAGCATAATTATTGGATTCATTGATTATTTTTTCATAATAGGTTGATCACCTCTGTAAGAGACTTTATGTCATTTTATTGAACTTGTAGACTCCCATGCATTAAATGGATCTCCAAGTAGATCAAGATAACTAAGTACCTAAATTAATAGCGGTTAGGTAGATTCTAAAGTCCTTCAACTTAAACCTGTTATCATAACTTAAGGGATTCTTATTCACTAAATGAATCCCTCAAATGAGTGATTGCAAGAATTTGGGGACTCTCGTGCACTAAATGGATCTCTATAGCCAATTAGAGGATGAATCACTACCAACTATCTCGGGACTCCCATGAACTAAATGGATCCCACTAGGTTTGCATGTAAGGATACTACTTCAAGCCGTAACATGAGTAATTGAAGCTAAGTCATCCATACCTCCTTCTCTTCATAAGTTCTTCTAGAATAGTATTTAGCCTTGGTTAGATGGTTGTTACCTAAGGTAATTTAGTTAATCAATTCTTAAAACAATCTTTACTTGATTTCATTTTACACTTCTTTAGATAGACACTAGTGTTTTGATAGCTTAGTTCTAGTCACCCTGAGTCCTTGAGAAAATTGACCCCATGGTTGACTCATCGTCGCTACACCAATTCGTCCACCTTTGGTTATTATTATGGTAAGTGCTAAGGGATAACCCCCTAGGTGTCTAGAAAATTTTTGGCATCATTGCTGGGGATCCGGGTTTCTTAGCTTCGTTATTGTTTACTTGTTGAGATTCTTTTAGGTAGTTTCATTGTGATTCTATTGACATCGCTTCCATTTTCCTTAGCTAAACACCGAAGGACCGATGTTGGTTAGGTTTGGGGGGTGGAGGATGGGGTGGACGGGATATATGTATGAACTTCATTTTTCGTTATGTTATATGTGTTAATCTTACTTGTTTTGTTTATCTTTTAGTGAATTGATGCATGAAATTTTTTATTTTTGTCGCTTGTTCAAGCTTTGCCTAACCTATTATCTCTTGAAATGTGTTATGCTTGAGCATAATGTTAGAATCTGACATAAACAGGTTTAATTCATGCAAAATTGCGTTTAGGACGGTTGGTTGATTGATTTATCACTATTGATATGTTAGCATAAATTTTATTACTTTCCTAAATCACATTCATGCACAACTAGGCCCTTTGAAAAGATGGAAACTCAATGCATAGGCTAAAGTTTGAACCATGATTTATGTGCACTTGTTTTTATACTCTCGTACATCTTTTGCGAGAATGAGGGAAGGGAGAGATATAGTTTCTAGCTTTTATTAACTATGAGAAATGGTACGTGGTTGCTTAGAGTATCTCGTACTTTTATTTGTCTTAAAGGTTATGGAGTTGCAGTTGTAAAACGAGGAATCACGAGGTCTTTTATTGACCAATCAATATGTGAAAATTCATAGGGTATCGTGAAACGCAATTATGTAGCCCCTATGGACACAAGAGTATCACGATACACGATCATGTAACCCTTTGACCACCCCTTAGGTACTTTAATTGTCGAGGTCTTTGTGATTACACAAGTTATCGAGTTGTACTGTAAATACCATATATGGTTCTTGATGTTGATGTTAATGCTCACAAAAACAAAAGAAAATAGATAACCCAAGTGAAAAAGAAGAAAAGAGGGTGATAAAGAAGAATATTTGGAGTTTTTTTTTGTAAAAGAACCAAGAACTGAGCATTTTGATCTCGATGCTTAGCTTTGAATATAAATTTCATGTCTTTGGTCCCTTCTAAGTTTAGGACTTAGATGTCTCCAACGCAGTTGTATGTGTCTATCTTATTCTCAATACTTGTTAAGATTGTCGCCCCCCTATTTGAGATTTTTCTTCGAGTGTACAATATTTCTGCTTCCAACTCCACCACGAGAGAAGCCCTCACCTATACACGAACCCTTATTTGTGAGAGGGTGGAGTTGAGGCTTAAACTTGGGGCAGTTTTGATGCCTATGTATTGAAGGGTTTTGTGGATGCTTGGGTTGGCATATCATACACACACGATGAAGGATTGAATGAAAAGTTGGCTGGCATATGGTGGTGATCTTTTGTATTAACCTCATGTTCGAATATGCCTATGTATTGACCCTATAGACCTATAAGCTTAAATCGTTTTTGCATTTCACATGGAGTTAGTTAGGAAGTTAAACATGGCAAAGTCTTGACACCATTTATGTGCTTACTTTAAGTTTTTAGGAGATTCTAAATCATTCTTGCCTTTTCTTGAGTCTTGTTTTATACTTATTTATCGAGTTCTTTTTTACTAGCTATTATTTGTTTCTCGAGTATTTTTCGAATCTTTTATGTTCATTTTACTTATTTTCTCTTTATTTTTGTCTTTAGGTACCTCACGAGTGATTTGTATGAAAAGAGTCCAAAAATGAGAGAAAATTGTGCGAAATGACTTAAAGAAAGAAGGATATAGTTGCGTAGGTCCGGGAGTTTGCGTACATCTCTCTGTGTAGAGGTCCACACTCAATGATCCAAACTTCTACAGAAACTATACTTCAAGGGCTTTCCAATGTATATCACACATCCTCTAGTTTGGTATGTATAAGTACAAGACATTTCTTTAAGTTGGACCAGGTGCAGAGAAAACAAGTAGTACATTTGGTGCACGCCACACTAGAGAGTGGCGCACGCCAGAGATCTTATGAAAAGTCCCAAAACAGATTCTAGCGTACGCCATAGTTCACCAATGAGGCTTTCAAGTAGATTTTGGCATTCGCCACTTACCTTTAGGTGAACACAAAACGTCAAGATTCCAACGAAAAGTAGTATTTATATGCAAAAAATTTTATGTTGTCCCCATTTAAAATTCTACCCTTAATACCACTTTGGTGCACGAAATTTCCAAGTTCTCCTTCAGAGGCAAGCTCAGTTTAAGATTTTCTTTCTCTCCATGTATTTACTCCACCTTCTCTATAGAGTTTTTGGAATTCATTGCTCAAAATTACTTTCAATTAAGTAGGAAGGATCCCAACTTTCAAATTGGTGTTAGCCCATCATCTATTGAGGGATTTGGATCAATTTTGTGGTTGTCCCAATAAAGAATGGTAGGAATATCTTTTGCTTTTGGATGCATTTTCTATTTGGATTGGTGAGGACCTTGTTTATAGCTTTCTAATGGATATTTGCAGGTAAAGACATTGTATGGGTACTTAGTTAATTTTATTTGCAGTATGGCTTAGTGTTTGTGTTTGATAAGATTTAAGAGATAGGATTAGGTCTTAGTTATTTGATTCATTGATTGTTTTATGTTTCCCTATAGTACATTGATTATCTCCATAGGAGACTTTAAGCAATTTAGGAACTTGCAGACTCCCGTGCATTAAATGGATCTCCAAGTAAACCAAAATAACTAAGTATCTAAGTTCATACAAGGGTCTATGCGATTACTCACTGAACTTGTGCCGCTTATGTTCCCCTATCCGCTGCTCTTCCCATCCTCCTTTGGTTTCCAACCGATCTTCACGCCAACTCCACGATCGAACCGAGCCCTCAAGTTAGGATTTTCCCTTCACTCTTTCACCGCAATTCTCTCTATGATGGAGAAAGGTTGCTTTGCTAAACCCTCCAGAATTCTTGCATTTATATGATTTCCCTAAATTAGTCGTGTTCTATCGCCTTTTTTCGCCCTTTTTCCGCTTTTTACTTTTTATTTTCTTTATTTACTTGACGTTAAATCGTCTTTCTTTTCTCATTACCGAATTTGGCAATTTATTTTCCTTTTTCTGAAATTAGGCAATAGCCCCCTAAATTATTTCTCGTATGCACAAATTCATTGGCCCAATCAAACCTCTCACAATTTAATAGACCATTGGGCTCAATTTATTCCCTCGATCGAGGTCTAAACCCATACATACTATCATTCATCCTTCTACAACAAACTGGACCGCATCCATTCAAATATCTCGGCCCACACTCGCCTAGCTCAACTCCAAAATTTGGAGTAATTATAGAAGCTCCTCGAAGAAAACTATAGGGAGACACTTGTAGAGAAATGTAAAGTAATGAATGAAAGAGAGTTTTCAAGTTTAAGGTAAAAGTATATATAAAGGTAGGGTTTTAGTGGGGTAGAATAGGAAATTCAGCCCAAATACTTCCCTCCCAAATGTTGGAGGCATGATGTGGGTTGTGTTAGTGTTGTGCTTTAAGCCCAATCACTTTAAAGACTTGTGGCGACACTTTTATATTAATGCCTATTGATTAGTAGCATTCCTTATTATTTGATTAATGATATTAAATGATAAAGTCCTATCATTGAGAACTTTAACTATATCACAATGAGTTGTGATGGTTAGACTACTTTAATAAAGTTATTAATACTAAATAATTTTAACCATAGTATTCGTAAGAAAGGGCAGGCACTAATGCGAATAGGTTAGCATGTTCGAAGACGCTTTCTTTTAAAGAGAGTAGTTTTTTTGTTAAGCTTTTGAAGAGAGTAGTTGATCTCATCGACTATGGTGTATAGACACATAAGCTAAAATATGGGTACTTGTAGTTGACAAATATATCGGATTGACCAGAAGAGACATTATCATATTGTCAATGATAAATTACCTAAGGAATAATAGGTGTAAGTAATCCTTACACTTGAGATCATCATGGTATCTTGAGTATGAAGTATCACTCTTTGATCCTATTTGAAATTGCCCGTAAAAGGATAATGATAGATAGATATTGAGAGTGATATAAAGTATGGAAGGATCATGAATGATCCATAAAGGATTCACCACTCCTAAATAATTAGTAAAGATATCCCTATGGCCACTTGTAAAAAAAAACATGACTAGAAGTCTTTGATTAAAACATAATATTAATTAGAAAGTAGTTTCTAATTAATACTTAAGGATAATGATTTTGGGTACAAGAAATCTATAAGACATATCAAAGGAGGCTGACAAATAATCTCTATATGCTTGATTGAGATATGATTAAGGTGAAAGGATAATAATTACAGGGTAACTAGTTTCGAAAAGGGATATAGTCTCATAGCTTGGCTCGTGCCCACCATGCACGGCCCAACCCATCAATGCGTGGGACACATAAAGGTCAAATGGAGGGGTCGTACGTGCCCTCATTGTCTTCATGTTTTTATGAACAAAAACTAATTCCAAAATCAAAGAGCTTGTTTTTCCATGAATTAGAGAGTCTAATTTGGGCTTATTATTTAATTTTTTTGGATAAGCCAAATTTCATTACATAAAAATAATTGTGTACAAGGAAAAGGAAATACATCACCACTCTTGCCCTTAAACAGTCAACTCTATACGTATCTGTGAACATGTAATTGTAATTAGAATAACAATTAAAGTTTCGTTGGGCTCAATAAAATGAAATTTAATTAAGGGTACAATTAGGATTAATTAAATGTGATTTAATTAGGGAATCCTCTATGGTTAAAAATTCTATAGTTAATTAATAGGCCTCAACTTGGGAACAATTAATCTAATTTCTCATTATAAATATAAAATAATATTGTTAGCCAGGAAACAACTTGTTCCATCGAGTGAGGGGCTACAGACGATATTTTGGGTTGTGAGAAAAAGAGAAAAAAAAAATCTTCCTTTGGATCTTATCTCATTTGTTGAGGATAGATCTACGCCTAAAAAGAAAGTTTTGGGTTCGTGTCTTATATACGTAGTACAAAAGAGATCCACAATCTTGGAGTATAGTCCATTGATATAGTTAAAAACCTAAATAAGTGAGTTAGATTTTAAAATGATTATTATCCACCATGCCCCACAACCTACAAGTGCTATCAGAGTTAAGCTTACTTTGGTGTCATGCATGCATTACTTAAAACTTAATGTGCATGTTAGTGTGTTAATTACTCTTGTGATCATATGTGATTTATTTTCATTAATATTGTATTTTGGATTATGGGGATATGATTGTAATTAAATTGATTCCCTAGGTTTTACTTTTTAGCCAAAGTAGTTTGATTGTGAACCCATATTTGGGACAAATTTTATTATAAAGTATCAATTTCCCATTTTTGTTGTATTTCAAAATCAATATAATTGGATGAGTTCAACATTGATGCAGAGCAAAGGACCGGACCAGAAGTGGGTGGCGGCCCCATGCATGCATGCCTTTGTCTATAGAGCATGGGCCAGTGCTAGGCGATTCAATGGCAAGGAGGATGACCGTGCGAGCGCCGCGCACTGGCCCGAGCTAGGCGATGCAGAATGCTTTAGGCATGCATGTCTTTGGCCATAAAATGCTAGGCGCATAGCAGCACGCGTAGCGTGTGCTAGTCTTCCATGCGCGCAATAGATACTCATGCAGCGCATGTCATGTACGCCAGGTGCACAGTCGAATTTGCCTAGGAGGGCGTGCATGCATAATTGTCTGGCTTCAGGCCAGATGACGGCCCACTTCATCCATTAGGTAGACGTTTGACCTAATTTTCCTTCCTTGAGTCGTTTCATGACAATTGAGCCCAAGAAGGATGTAGAGATGTCCCAAGAACCCCATGAAGAAGCAAGATTATTATTTGTAATAGATTAGATTTTTCTTTCATTTTTTTGGTCTTTACCTGGGTGAACCTTTCACACATCCCTGCATATTTAGTTGCTTTCATTATGTGATAATAAATTGCGAATATGTGACTACATGTGATGTAGAAAATAGGAAGCCCACTGGCTCATGCTCCTATGTTTGCATTGATTTAGTTAATTTAGAATAAACTAGAGATGAATGACTAAATGCATAGCTTGGCTTATAATGAATGATTAAAACAACATATAACAAATATATTTTTAACCAAGTTGGGGCCTATGGGGTCAGATATACACAGCCTTACCCTTGTAATTATACAAAGAGATTATTTCTTTTGCGACCCAATACACATTGCGTCATTTGATGTATTGATTCCTAGCAACTTTACTAATAAAAGCACTAGAATTTAACATAGCAATTTTGATCTAGTCCATTATTAGCAGAAAGTTAAAAGAGTTATTAATTATGATTTTTCCAGCACTAAAACAAAGCCTTCTAATTGTCTAAAAACACTATGAATCATGAGGGGCTCCATACTCCTTAGTCAAGTAAATAAAAAGAACATAGCTTCATGCTAGGGAAAGTGAAGACAACTGCTCCACCCACCCCGCACGCCCTCTACCAACCTAAGTTTCTAGCTTAAATACGAAGGGGAGCTTCATGGTAGGGAAAGTGGATTAATGCATTACATTAGGCAAATGTGTCTATAGGATATCAAAAGTAGAGCTCCAATTCTAACATGTATCAAAAGTCTCAGATGTAAAAAGAAAGCATGCATTGAGCATAGACACAAATTCAAGAACATCAATCAATAGAAGTTGCCAGAGCAAGATATGCCTCAAGCTGGTGAAAAGATCTTCAAAAGACATTATCATCAAACTGGTTTTTGCAGAACATCATCATCAAACTAGGCTCCGGAGAAGGACTGAAATTCTGGACTGATAGATGGCTCAACAATTCTGTTCTGGCAGTAAGCTTTCCTAGACTTTTTAGATTGACTACTAATAAACAAATATATGTTTCTGATGCAGGGCAATGGAATGAAGAGAACTGGATTTGGACGTGGCTCTGGAGAAGGCAACCAAGAGAATCAAACATGGAGGAAATAAACAATCTGCTTGCCACTTTAACCAACACTAAACCAGATAGTGAGACAAAGGATAGGTATTTATTTGAGGGCACAACAAATGACAGGTACACGGTTAATGGTGCATACAAGAAAATAATCACAACCCTCCCACGGCCCTATTCTGAAGAAGAAAAGGAACATTTATTAAATATCTGGAACTGTTTTACCCCCATGAAAGTCCTAACCTTCTCCTAGAAGCTTATGCAGAATGCAATTCCTACCAAAGATAATCTGCAACGCAAGAACATAATACAGCAAGGACTGGACCTAAGTTGTCCCCTCTGCCAAACATATAATGAAACCATACAACATTTATTCTCTAAATGTTTAACTAGTTATGCAAGTATGGCAACTCATGATAGCTTGGATGTCTTTGGACAGCACAGAATTACCTGACAATAATGAAGTACCAGCCTTACCTGTCTTCATGATGATCAAATCAGATACTGTCAATAAAGAGGTTTAGGAAACACTTTGGTTAGCATTGATTTGGTGCATTTGGAAATATAGAAATCTGCATTTCTTTCAAGGAATTGAAAAGAATGCAACACAACTTTTATCCATTATACAAAACTCATCATGGTTGTGGATCAGAGGCAAAAGAGCCCCGGGATTATTTCCTTAAGCATGAATGACTGGCTGGTGAATCCTTTAAGATGTATAACTTGTAATACATAACTCTGATGGGTAAATGAAATAGATCATGATGTGAGATGATTATTGTGAACTTGATGACTGTTCATTGTGACCAATTCTGGATGTCTGTGACATAAATCCTGCTAATCCTTTATACTGTCTGCCCTCAGTGATTTGGTGTTGGTTTCCATCTGATTAGTACTTACAGTAGGAAGGAGTAAAACGAAATAGCACAAAGTGGTTAATTCTGGATATCTGCGACACAAGAGACTGCATTTTGTGATTTAGTGATGTTTTTATGTTTTCATGTTTGCCTTTCATTGGTATCAATAGCAGGGCACAGCAGGAAAGAGTCAGTCCACTTGTTATGACAGGAAACTTATGACTGAAGACCAACCTATGATTCGATACACTCTACCATGCTATAATAGAGGGGATAAAACATACCCTGATGCTAGAAATAGAGAAGGCACGAGATAAAGTACCCCAGCCCACATAACTTTGTTCTCAAAACAACTATTTTCTGTCTACTTCTTTACGGTACAGGTTAGGGGAAAATAAACAACTGCTCCACGAACTGAGTTGAGCACAGGCTGCCATAACAGAGAATGAATACTCTATCATGTCATGTTCATGAAGAGAGTGATGGACAAAATTCAATTTCGATAATGCACATGAACAATCAATGATGTTTCATCCTCAAGCCGTTGAACATAGCACTTGCCTACACGTATACCTATTTTCATCAATGTGGAACACTAGAAAAATGTAATGCCTAAAACTATTTGGCAAAACAGCAACAGGAACAAGGCAACCACAGAACAAGGAGGGCAGCAATCACAAGACTCGTTTGCTACAAGGTGAATAGGGTGAGTTGTGCCGACTACTTCGGTAAAGACCCCTGGAGTCATACTTATCCTGGTATGGCGGCTCGCATAGTTGAAGATCAATGGATCAATGCTGATTTTTAATTATATCAGCAATCCGATGATCTAGATACTGCAAGGTGAACAGGTAGAGTTGGGATCTTATGGCATAGTAATGACTCCTACAGCCTCCATGGCGGCCTGCATAGCTGGGAGTCAGTTTGATCAATGTTGTCCACCCGTTCTCAGATTTGAGACACACTACAGAGCTTAAAGACATTGTATTTGTGTTTTCTACCGCTTGTTCTAGTTTCTGTTTATTTTATTTTCATTATTACTTTCTTATCTCTTGTAAAAAAGTACATGTACATACTCCTTTATTAATGAAATTTGGCTTAACTAAAAAAAAAAATCAATAGAAGTTGCCAGAAATGTAATGATGCAAACCAAGCCACAAATGGTGCATATTACCCAAGAATCACAATTAGTCCCAGCTCAAGAACGTCAATGAAGGAAATTTTTGAATCTATGAACACGTAGGAGATTTCAATGATAATTCAACACTTCTGATCAACAGCAATCATTCAATACATGTAAACAAGATGTAATTTGATCGCAATTCGACAAATTGAAGGTAAATTAAAAAAATAGCTAAAACTATGGTTAGATCGAATTTACCTCAATTTGTCATGAAATATGAGTGACAATTAGGGAAAAGAGTGTTACCTTACTGAGGAGAGGACGACGCATAGATTTTGGTGGTACGGTTGGTCGAAACATCGTTCGACGGCGAGAAATTGAGAGATTTGGTCATGGGATGGAGGAAACGACGGTAAACCGCAAATGTGAAATGAAAAAAAAAACAGGCATACCACATATAAAAGCCCTCATTTAACTTATTTAATTGTTTTTTTCGAAGAACTATCAGATCAGAGTGACAACCTAATAAGTTAAGGCGATAGCCCCGGACTTATGTAATAATGGATGCGGTCGCCTCATATTATGTGTAAATGTTTTCAAAGGGAAGGCTTTGGCGCCAAAATCGGTGAGGGTCTCGCCCTCAAAAGCTTTGCAATTTTTTTTTCTGAAAAACATTGAAGAGGGAGGCAACCGCCTACAGAGAGTTCGCAAAATTTTGCGAGGGTAGAGGAGGCCGTCTGTAAGGCAAAGGCTACCATCCAAAGAGAAATTCCGCTATAATAAGCATTGGGAGGTGACCCCCCGAACTTGGAGGTCAACTTTGG
>JAOWBN010004591.1:0-11242 GCA_028565015.1 Pinguicula moranensis | reverse complement strand
CAGAGGGGAAAATTCTTAAATCTAAAACTGGCAATTTACGATCGACAGTAACCGACCTTCATAGCTACGCTTTTTCCAGTTTGCAAATTCTTGGCATGGTATACTTTGGCGAATGTGCCGTGGCCCAAAAGGCGGCCGAGCTCGTACTTCCCGTGCAGCACGCTGCATTTTTCTTCGGTCGACATGAGAGAAAATTGAATGGTTTTCCAGCGAAACAAGCTTAGAAAGAAAGAAAGAAAACAGGAAAATGATTCTCCGGCGATGGAGGTGCAGTCAGTTCACCCGTCCTCGACGTGTTTCCGGTGACAATTCCGGCCGCTAGTGAGCGGTTTCTTGGCTCTTCCGCCGCCCAATTGGGGGTTAGAAACCGCAGATCTTCTCATCTCTCTGCATTCCCTGGCGAGCCTCTCACCAATTTTGACAAAACTTGGGGTAGAATATGATCAAATTCTAGGGGGGAAAGATTTATAGCAGCATACAGATAGGCAAGATCAGTTTCCCTTTCTTGGGGAAAGATTTATAGCCGACTGCAAGGGTATATTCGTCAACAATTCCATTTCCAATCCAACGGCTGAAATCTCTAAAAGTTGGGCGGCTCGGATGTGACAGTGACAGATTATATGAACCTATGCGAATAATTTGCAATTGGCTTGGCACACCGCACACCGCACACCACGTTCGGGAGGGATGTTGTCGAATGCTAAGTGTATCCCTATTGGGCCATCGGTGTATTGTATGCATGACAATCCATTATTGTAATTGTAATATACTTTTCATTGGCCCCTGTAATTAGAGAGGCGAGTCAGCCGATATGCTGGGAATCTTCTTCTTATAACAATATTTAATTAAAACTTAACTTAAACCCTATATAATTCATAATTCGTAATTCGTAATTCGTAATTCGCATTAAATATAATTGAGATTTTCTGTTGCAACAAGGTTAGATTTTGTAGGAATCAAAGTCAAATAAAAGAAAGGAATTTCAAGTCTTTCTTGTGTCTGCATGTGACGAAATTGATGAAGTTGTTAGGAAATTTCCGATGATTTTATTGGACACTTGAAGTGTGTGCCAACCTCCGGCCGACTTAGGAGATTATTACGTAAACAAAAACACGTTTTAGTATTTTAAAATTGAATTTCAGTTATTATTTCTTTATCCTTTCACTCTTTTTGGAAATATCTTCCACTTTGGATACAACTTTTTTTTTGGGGGGGAAGGTAAATAAATAATTGGACCCAATATAAAACAAGCACCATAAAAATCTATATTTATGCAATATTTTGGGTATCTAATCCAATCTTGGATGATATAGCCATTTAAACTTCTATTTCACGATGATTTTATCTTATATGCAACATTCCAAGAAGGATGAACTCTTATTTCAAAATATTATTTGCAAAAGTATCACAAACCGAAAGAGTTCAGACCTATCTCCCTTATAAACTGCTCATACAAGGTGCTCTCAAAGATATTGACAAATAGGCTAAAACAAGTACTATAAATAGTGATATCAAATAATCCATCAGGCTTCCTGAAGGACAAAACAATCTGCAATGGGGTAATCTGTACAAATGAGATAATAGATATGGCAAAGAAGAATAACAGAAGATGTACAATGTTCAAAGTGGATTTCAGAAAAGCCTTTGATTCGATAGATTGGAATTTCCTTGTGAAGATGAAACATAAATTGGATTTCAACTACAAATGGAATGAATGAATACATGAATGTATCTCAACACCAATAGTTTTCATTCTGGTAAATGGCAGCCCAACAAGCGAGTTCAAGCCACAAAAAGGACTAAGCCAAGGTAACCCAATATCATCGTTCCTATTCCTAATAGCAGCAGAAACTCTAGACATGATGCTCAACAAAAGCTATGATTAAGGATTATTGAAAGGCTTCTCCTTAGGAGTAGAAAAAATCCTACAATTACATTATGCTGATGACACACTAATATTCAGAGATTGAACGATGAGAGACATCAAAGCTATCAAGTATACACTCAAATGCCTAAAGTTGGTTAGTGGTCTTCAAGTAAATTTCAACAAAAGTAAACTTATAGGGATTAACATCCCACGATCTGAGTTAGTAGAGTTTGCTCAAGAACTAAATTGCCAAGTTGAACCTAAACCCTAATAACCTACCTAGGGTTACCACTGGGTGATAATCCAACGAGATGCAGACTATGGAATCCATTAGTGGAAAAAACGAAGAAGAGACTGAATAGCTTGGAACATAGGCAGCTCACATTTGGAGGCAGACTAGTCCTACTCAAAGCAGTCCTAACAAACCTACCGGTATACTACATGTCCACATATAAGGCCCCAAAGACATTTATCCAGAGGATTATTCAGATTCGAAGAAATTTTCTTTGGAAAGGATCACAAGAAAACACCATAAAGATACCTTGCGTAGCATGGGGGATATTTGCCAAAATTAAAAGGATGGGGGTATGGGAGTTACAGATATGACAAACTTTAATGATGCCCTGCTAGGAAAATGGGGTTGGAAGCTATTACAAAACGCGGATGAGAGCTTGTGGAAACAGATTCTAGAGAACAAATGTCAAATATGAAGACTTCTATAGGTGTATTTTATTTGAAGGGCCACCTCAATCCCCGTCTCAGCAATCCACATGGTGGAGGAAACTCTTGAAAATTAATAGAATTGCAGAATGGTTCTAGGGGAACACAAGAAACAAGTTGGTGATGGGGCAACCACATATTTATGGGAGGAGAAATGGATGGAAGGCTATAACCCTAATCTGAGGATAAATGTAACCTAATCTATACCCAACTTTATACGCAAAAGCTGAGGATAAATTTAACCTAATCTGCCAAAAGATTGCTACGGAGGAACAAGGTAGTTATACCCTTCCATGGCGATGGAAAAAGGTGTTAACACACGAAGAACAAGAACTAAAAAACAACTCGCGACAGAGGCGGCTGAGGTAACACTCACAAGCAAGAGAATTCTCCTGTGAGAGGATGGAAACGGGTTCACTGTGACCTCCACTACGTCAGTGAAGATCTATAATCCGGTGGAAGCTCCAATGATTTCAACAGGTTCTGAGCAGATAGATTATCTCCACTGAAGAATTTGCGCCATTGAAGAAGAATCAGTCCCAATTTGGGGGAGTCTTCTTTCGATTTTGTACTTTCTCTTTGTTTACCTTTTTCTTCGGTTTTGTTTCCTTTCCTTTTTCCATTCTTTCTCTGTGCAAATAATCATACAACACAAGTTGTGCTCTCAATAAAAATTTATATTTACCTCACAAAAAAAAGTGTTGTCAAGTTCAAGTGTACCAACATTTCTTTGAAGGGCAATTATTGTAAATATGGACCAATTTATAAGTTGAATGTGGGTTGTTCTCTTACCTTTAATACTAAGGTGATTGATTGTAACTTTACAATTCTTTATAAGTTTTGTATAATTTTGTACACAATATGTGTAGGATATGTTAATTCTAACACTCTCTCTTAAGTCCAACGAGCAAAGCATGTTGAGACTTGATTTCAAACAGACCCAACTCTAAGATGGGGCCAATATTCGGGAATCTCTCTGAGTCATCAAAGAGAATCACCCACACATGGCTTTGATATAATGTAAATTATTTAGCAAATAAGGGCCAACTTTATAAGTTGAATGTGCTAGTCTCTTAAAAATATTACTACATTCATTGTAACTTCTCAATTTCTTATAAGTTGGCATATAATTTTGTACCCGGTGTGGAATATGTTAAATCTAACAATTATATATCAATTGAAAATGAAAATATTTTTCTAAAATTATATTCCATAGATTCGACGACCATTGGGAAGTAGAAAGTAGTTGCACCAGATAAATTGATTCAAACCCGAGAAAATAAGAAATCGGCCCAAAGGAGGAAAGAAAATTGAAGCGCAAGCACCAAATGCAAGCCCGACTTGAGGAAAAATTCAGCCCAAATCAAGAAAAATCCATCCTCTCAAAAGTTGCACATATGACCAAAATTCTCTAAGAAGGAAAACGTGAGAAGTGTTTTGGAAGCTTTGATGAAGTGTCACAAATCAGATGTTACCCCACTAATAGAAGGCTTACACGTGGAGACCGAACCCCCACTGGATTATCTATAAATAACTATAAACATTTGTTTACATAAGAGACAGAAAGATTTTGAAAAAGAAAGAGGAGAAGAAATTTGTGAAAGAAAGAATTCTTGGGAAATTTGTGAAGAATAAGGAAATAAGTGAATTTCAATCAAGAAAGAATTTACCCCCCTAAATATGGCCCTCTGACCTCGAAAATCACTTATATTCCCGAAAAGCTCCATTGTTTGTAGTGGTCATTGGATCCTTAGAGGTCGTGATCCCCGTGTAGCATTTTCCTCACATTCTCTTAAATTATTATTTCTCTTATTTTCCAATTATATTTCTCAACAAGATATCGACTATACAAAAAATAATACACATAGTAGGTCAAAATCTAACCATACTAGATTGGTGCTGTCTGTGAGAACTCGATCAAAAGAACCACTACAAACAATGGAGCAAGGCAATATCGATTCCCGATCCAAAAGCATCAACGATCAATTACAACTCAACATGGGAAATCGCCTAGGGCAAAACCTGTCGCCCCCTATAGCACCAAGTTCATCTCTACCACCGACCACAAATGCCTACTTCACGAAAATGATGATGGAACTTAGAGGCGAAATTCACAACGAGATCAAAAACCTATTCACCTACTTCAAAGGACATAATCTCCGTCTCACAGCACGTGCACCCCTCATGACCCAACTCCCGATAACCTTGAGCAAGGCCTTTTGCAAGAACATTCAACAAGAGGTCGTAAATCTCGCCCCGCCACACTCGATCGCTTGCCCAAATATTTCGATGAGATGAACCCACGATAGTACTTCAAATCCTTTACATTGCGCATGGACATAACGCCCATATCAGACGCAGCCGTGTGGAGAGTATTTATTTTGACGTTGATCAATGCTGCCCAAGTTTGGTTTTTGTCACTCCCCGAATAAACCATTTGGGGCTTCAACGAACTTATGACCCAATTCTCACAGGCCTTCGCAACCCAACAATGAGTAGATCGAGCACCCATACATCTACTAAAGCTAAATTACCAAAAAGGGAAGAGATATCACTATGCAATTACTTATATCGTTTCAACCAGGCATGCACTGAGACGTCCAGATTATCCCTTCCTTTAAGAATTAATGCACTACTCCATGGACTCAGTACGAACCTTTGGCAACTGCCCAGATGGATGATCCCCCATCCACCCATGGCAAGTTAAGCAAGATATGCACATTCGTCTAGAAGAAATGATGGGACCACTCAGAAAAGAAAGGACTCACCTAGAATCCCGCTCAACCCACAAACCGTGGCACAAATGACGCAACCCTCTCCCACTATCAAAAACAAATCGACAAAATCCCTAAATGGCAAAAATACACTGAATATCATGCACTCCGAGCTCTACAAAATGACATCCTAAAGGCCCTCAGACCGAGTGAACTTCTGACAGCCCCTAGATATATGAAAACCAGCAGTCACAGAAAATATTCAGAGCGTTACTGCCACTTTCACAAGGACCATGTGCATTCCATAGAGGACTGCCAAAACCTAAAAGGCGAGCTAGAATGACTAGCCCATGAAGAATACCTCGGCGAGTAGATACGACCCTACTCCAACTCAAAGCTATCGTCTTCACCTATCACATGGTGATGAAGTTCCCCACAGATCAGAGGACAAGACAAGTAAGAGCCAACCTCCGCATTGCAAGTATCTGCTATGAGACATTTCTAAATAGAAAATGCCCATAGGAAGAAAAGACACGACAAGACCACCAAACTGAAGGAGAAGAGATCCCAAAAATATTTCAGATTTCTGAACTTGAGTCCATCACCTCTCTCGAATTTAAAGAAATCCACCTCAGGGAGAATGATCCTGAAAAAACTGTCCGCATAGGCACCAAGCTCAAACCCGAATTGGAAGCAAAACTCACACAATGTCTAAAGAACCACACAAATATATTTGCAAAGACTTTCGACGATTTTCCTGGGATCAGCCCTAGCTTTGTTGTCTACCGACTCAATGTGAGTCCCAGAACAAAACCAGTCCTACAGAAGAAAAGATACTTCGGTTCCGAATGGAACCAAATCATCAGGGAAGAAGTACAAAAACTCCTCCAAGGCGGATACATCGAAAATGTCTAATATTTTGAGTGGCTCTCCAACGTAGTGGTTGTCCCAAAACCCAAAGAAAAATGGAGGTTATGTATTGACTTCACCAATCTCAACAAACACTGCATAAAAGATTACACCGCAATTTACGAATTGCTAAGTATGATGGACACCTTTCAAGGCTACCATCAAATATTTCTTGCGCCCGAGGACAGATTAAAAACCACCTTCATCAAAAAAGATGACATCTATGGCTACAAAGTGATGTCATTTGGACTCAAAAACGTCGGTACAACCTATCAAATGATGATTAACAAACTGTTCCATAAACACATGGGCGATACTATGGAGGCATATGTAGACGACATGCTGGTAAAAAGTAAAAGAGCCGACGACCATGTGATCAACCTAACCGAAGGTTTCAAAGTCATGCAACAATACCAATTGAACATCAACCCTAAAAAATGCACCTTTGGCGTCAAGAGCGGAAAAATTCCTAGGGTACATGGTATCCAAAAAGGGAATCAAGGCCAACACGGCCATACTCAACATGTCCCCTCCTTGAAACCATAAAGAAGTCCAGTCCCTTACACGAAAGATGGTCTCCCTGGGATGTTTCATCTCACGGCTTGGACAAAAAGGACTCCCATTCTTCAAAGCTATCCGTTCGAGACAAAATTTTAATGGACAGAGGATTGCTTCTTAGCCTTTCAAGAACTGAAGAATACTGAAGTCCCCCCAAATTCTAGCAACCCCAAGAAATTGTTTGTCTACCTCATAATATCCAAAGAATCAGTGAGCGTTGTCCTCGCGTGAGAAGACAACAACACACCGGCCTGTCTACTACGTCAACAAAATACTACACGATGATGAAGTAAGATACTTGGAATTCGAAAAATCTTGCCCTAGCTCTAGTTACATCAATTAGATAACTACGCCCCTATTTCCAATCACACCCCATAATCGTCCTCGCAAATCAACCAATGTGGTAGATTTTTTTTAACCAGATACTTCGGAACACCTCATAAAATGGGCAATTGAGCTAAGCAATCATGACATCACGTACAAGTCACACAACTCCCAAAAGGCTCAGATACTTGCTAACTTTATTGCAGAGACCACCCAAACAACTACTAGAGAAACAACTTGGAAACTCCACGTCGATGGATCAGCCAACTCCAAACAAGGTAGAGTCGGGATTGTATTACAAGAGGATGAGGGAGAAACCATAATAATCGCAGCGCTCCTAGATTTCCCTGTCATAAATAGCACCGTCGAGTATGAAGCCCTAATCCTGGGACTCAAAATAGTCAAACAATAGGAAATCAAGAACGTCACTGCCTACACAAACTCCCAACTAGTGTTCGATCAACATGTTGGGACATATGAGGCTCACGAAGAAACAATGCTCAAATACTTAAAAAAGTCAAAGAACTCACCCACGCAATTTGAGTTATACCAGGTCCCATGCTCAAAGAATACTAATGCTGACACCTTGTCCAAACTTGCCTCCCACCTAGAAGTAGAGAACAGACATATGATACAAGTAATGGTTCAAAAGGAATCTGTAATCGTTGAACCCCACCCAAATGCAAACATCATGACACTAGATCACGCCAACTGTATGACACCCCTGCTTCAATACCTAAAGGAAGGAGTATTACCCCTAGAAAAATAGAAGCTCGCCAATTACGAATCCGAGCCTCTAGATTTATTCTCATAGATGGTGAGTTATACAAGTGCAATTTCGAAGGACCATTCCTTTGATGCATCACCTCCCTCACATGCAACCTCTCATAGAAGAACTACATGAAGGAGAGGGAGAGAGCCATATCGGAGGACGATCCCTGGTCACCAAAATCCGCCTCCAACGGCTTTTATTGGCCCACCATGCTACATGACACAATCAACTACGTACGCCGGTGCAATGAATGTCAAAGACATAAAAATCGACCATCCTATCCCAGCATCCCGATTACCGGGATATCCACGGCGTGCCCCTTCGACACCTAGGGGATAGACATCATCGGACCTCTCCCTCCTGCCCCAGGACCCCAGGACAAAGATGATTCATCATCATAGCCACTGAATATTTCACCAAATGGGCAAAAACTGAAGTAGTAGCAAAGATTGCGGGAAAGGAAGTAATTCACTTCCTTCGGAGAAATGTAGTATGCCGATTCAGAGCACCTAGAGTACTAATCTCGGATAACGGGATGCAATTTTGAGGAGCGAAAGTTACCAAATGGTGTAGAATTTATCAAATTCAACACAGATTCACATTCGTATACCATCCTCAATCCAACAGGCAAGTAGAGGCCGTAAAAAAGATCATACAGCTAGGATTGAAAAAGAAACTAGTCACCTGTAAAGGAAACCGGGTCGACAAATTACCCGGTATCCTATGGTCCTACCGAACCAAAACCACTAGCTCCACATGAAATACTCTGTTCACTTTGACATATGGATCTGGGGGTGTCTCAATAACAGACATAAGTTACGGCACCTACCGACTACCGCGTTAGTTCTTATAATCCCCAGGAAAATCAAAAAGGCATCTCATAGACCTAGAAATTCTAGAAGAAGTAAGGAACCAAGCCCATCCAAGATTAGTAAGGCATTAGAACCAATTCCGAAATAGGGCCGTCCACAAAAAGACGAAAGGTCATGATACCCCAAGAACGAGGAAAATTCCAACCCACCTGGAAAGTCCTTATCGCCTCATCAAACAACTCTCGAATGGGGCATACAAACTGGCCATCATGGAAGGAAAATCAATGATTCACTCATGGAATCAAGTTTGTTTGAAAAAATTCTACAAGAAATAAATTAAAAGCATTCCCACCATAGCTACACGAAAGACGTTATAGCCATAATGCAAAACACACCAAAATACGTCATCACCATAATGTAAAACGCACAAAAGACGTTATTGTCATTACACAAAACACACAAAATGATGCTATTGCCATAACGTGAAACACACAAAAAACGTTATCGCTATGACGCAAAGCACAACAAAACGATCTCACCATAACGTGAAGCGCGCCAAGATGCTCTCGCCATAATGTGAAGCGTGCCAAGATGCTCTCGCCATAACATGAAGAAAAATCACGTAGCATAAATAACCTACGACCCCAAACATTTGTCTCAGCCCAACTGGCCATAAATCACAAAATTATGCCCTAGCTCATCATAAAAATCTCGAGCCGATCATCGCTACGATAGGCATCAAAGTATACACACAATGAGGCAGGTAGCTAAGGTGTACTAATAGATGAGTTTGCTACGGGAAGACTCGCAAACGATCGAACCAAGAAATCCTCAAGAACTTCACAAAAACAACCGAAATAAACACCAAGCCAAATCACACAGATGGAAACCATCCGAGCTCTGGCCTCACGCAACCTCACCAAGGATAAAGAACCAAAACTAAAACCAAATGAAATAATAGTATTTCCAAGCCGTGAATCAAAACAACAAAGGAGGCAGTAAAAACACCAAAGAAGGCATGTTCCAGTAAATACTTCCCACGGATTACAGCCTAGAACAACAAGAAAAAACAACAGAGAATAAAAATAGGATAATACAGCATAAGCAATAAACAAAGTATTTGTTACAGAGGAAATAGAGAACTATAGAATACTACCACTGCACCATGGGGGAACACAGAAATTATCCCTAGTGACCGGAAATTACAATAAGAAAAGATAGATACTATAAAAGATGAGAAAATTCATCTGTCACAGGAGAGTACCCCAAAATCAACTCTCCATGATCACAGGTTAGGACCGCTTCTGCCGCACAATTGGATACCAAACGATGGAAGGTAGAGGAATTCACAAAACGTCGCAGAGAAGCCCCCCATGCCAATTCCCAAGTTTTCTTCGTGAAGACAACAACGACCAAACGCCATCCAAGATTTGAAGCCCCACAGTGTAAAGAGACTCCAAGTCTCAATCTGGTGTGGCATGGAGTAATTCAACTCCTCTAGACGTCGAACATGAGCGGCCAAGGACTCCATCCGAGCCACTTGACTGTTTACAAGATCATGGGCCTCACATAGACAACCCAAAACAGTTGCATGCACCACCCTCGAGCTCCCCATCCACGCCAAAGCCTCTGGTCGATAATACTCCCACAAGAATAGGTATTCCCCCTCACGATCTCCCACATGCACCCAATTCTCTCCATTCTTGACAAGTACAGGATCGCTAATTACCTCTCCTAGCCACCCTAACATCACCACAGGACCAAAGTCTCAACCCTCCCAAACCACCTGAAAATGCCCATGGACATGAGGACTCTTACCGGTAAAAGGGGAACTGAAGGAAAACTCAAGCCTGCCAAAGAACCAGAAGAATCAGAAGATAAAAATCAAAGAAAACAAGAAAACATAAGAGAACAAAAGAAATGTCGTTACTCTCCATCCCTCTTTAATATCACTGCGCCAATATAGATTTCCCAAGGAAAATACCAGAGGAAAAGGAGAGTTAAAAAGAGGCTCACGGTGACGGAAGGGCAAAGGATGCCTGACAAAACTTGATACCTGGAGGAACAAACAAGGTGGCGTGAATAAGAAACCAAGAAAATAAGAAACTGGCTCAAAGGAGGAAAGAAAATCGAATCCCAAGCACCTAATGCAAGCCCGACAAGAGTAAAAATTCAGCCCAAATCAAGAAAAAAAATCCATCCTCTCAAATGTTGCACACATGACCAAAATTCTCCAAGAAGGAACCCCACGTGAGAAGTGTTTTGGAAGCTTTGATGAAGTGTCACAAATTTTACCCCACCATTGGATTATCTCTAAATAACCATCAACATTTATTGATCGAGCAGACCGAAAGATTTTGGAAAAGAAAATGACAAATGGCTTTGGCAATGCAACACATGGAAGAGAGAATTGGCAAATGTCTCTAGCCAAATTCTATAAATAGGACTCTTCCATGTAATGAAATATACACCAAACATTTGATGATATCTTGTAGTGAAGAAATGAGAATACTTTGTAGAGAAAAGTGTAGAGTTATTCTTGGAGAAGAGAAGTCATCTTTGGATA
>JAOWBN010004580.1:0-11242 GCA_028565015.1 Pinguicula moranensis | reverse complement strand
CAGTGACTTGGCTTCTGACTTCTTTGTTTGAGGTGGCTACCGTAAAGGAGAGGCAACACTTCCTATTTAAAACTCCAAAAATTCATCATTTTGTATCAGTTTGTTCTCCCTTCGTGCTCTTTTTCTCACTATCCCTAAAAACATAAAACAAAGGAAAACAAACAGCCAAAGCAACACAAAAGATGCTTGAAAACAAGTAAAAGAAGGCTAAAATTCCCACAATGAGTTGGTATAAAATCGACTCATCAATGGCGCCTACCTCCACTGCACACACCTAGAACATACAGGAAACCATCACAATGAATTTGATGGCCGCACGGATGAACCAGGCCCCCGCTACCAACCATTAGAAGCTTGCCAAAATGATTCTGGCTCTTGCCACAATGAGCCAGGTGCTCACCACCGACCATCAGAAGTTTGCCAAGAAGATTCTGGAGCTTACCATGATAATTCAGGCTCCCTCCATCGACCATCAGAAGCTTTTTAAGAATATTTTAGCGCTCAACCAACGAATTCTGGTGCCCACCATTAACCAGGGAAACTCCGATACTTCATTTTTGGCGACCTCCTAAGAAAGCCAGGGGTCTGCCTGGAACCATCAGATGCTACCATTCAATGTTTCTGGCAGCAAACACTTTCCTTCCGGCGCTTGCCATCGAGGCAGTTTCCTGTGAGAGAAGAGGATTTTTGGGCAAAAATTATACTCCTTCCCCCTCTTAAAACCCTATATTTTTTTTAGAGCTTTTCATTCTCCACAACAACTCATTCTCTCACTTAGTTTTTCACCCGTAGAAAGTAGTGGAGTTCAATGGACACGATAGTGGCAGAATTTATGCCGTCACCACCGCTACCACTTTTTATTAAAAAAATATGTTTTTCTTTCTTCTTGGCAATTTTGTTTTTTATATTTTAAATTAACGGTGATATCAGTGGCTCCGCCACAACTACCTCTACCATTGCGGTGGCATTGGTAACGGGTAATGGTGGCGGTGGCGGTGGTAGAGGCCGCCACCTTACCCATTACGCTCTCGTCAACACTGTAAGTAACTCCTAGAGATTCTCTATCTATGGTCTTCCATTTACTCCTTTCAGTTGATTGCAATTGAAGGGAAGTAAGGATTCCAACCCTCAAAATTGGTGTTTCCCCATCAACTTGTAGACCATATTCGACAATTTGGTGGCTGACCCAATTGAAAAGGTAAGGAATTTATTAAGTTTTTAGATGCCTTTTCTATTTGAGATTATAATACACTATTGTATTGCTTTCTCTATGGATTTATGTAGCTAAACATTTGTGTATGGGTTCTTAGTGGATTTTACTTGTGTTATGAATTGGAATTGGTGTTTGCTATGACTAAAGAGGTTAGGGTCAGAGCCTAATTATTGTAGAAATTGTTCCTTTTTTTCCACCAATGATTGATTGATCACCTCTATAGGAAAAGTTACACAATTTAGGAAACTTGGAGGATTGATCGACCAAAAACTAGCTCCGAATAGATCACCGTAACTAGGTAACTAAGTTAATAATGGCTAGGTAGGTTCAAAGTCTTGGATCTAATGTTGATAATGGTTTGAGGGATTTTCATTCACTAAATGGATCCCTCGTAGATGTGATCATAGGAAATTTGAAAACTTTCGTGCACTAAATGCATTACCATATCCATTTAGGGTGTGTTTGGTGCCCGAATTAGAGTTACCCAGGCTCACGGACAACTCTGAGATTTAGGCGGGTTAATATTTTTTAACGTTTGTTTGGTAGGGTATATGGTGGATGACATATTGGAGAAAGCTGTCGTTTGGTAATGTTGTTGGGTAAAGCGGATATCTCGCCACGTCATTAATTTTGAGTCCATTTACCAAAATGCCATGTACAATTCGGTATAAATTGTGTAATTTTCATCTTCAATCCCTAACCCTAGATTATGAACAATTGGAATGCAAAAACAGAGATATCAATTGCAAAGCTCACCATTCATCAACCAAAGAATACAATTGCAAAAATCATCCTAAATAACTAACAAAATCAGATTTCCAAAACCTAGTTGAAATCAAGAGCTAATTCGGAAAAGGCTGAAGAGATACTTTACTTCATTCTACAGCAGCGCAAGCCATTGATTTCATTTCCATTCCAATCCAGAAGAACGTTACTCTTGCAAAAACTTGGATTTTAGTAGTAGGTTGCAGAATACCTTAAGGCAGTAAAGGGAAAGAGGCGCAACCCTTAAAGAAAGGAAATCTCAATGCTTCTCTTATTCAGTAGTTCAATCCGCCTTTCCTTTCGTATCCTATGGTGCCCTTCCCTTTGCCGGTTTATTCCTTCCTCGAGCAGAGCAGCAATGTGGCAGAACCGCTCAATTCAAGATTGCATAAGATTGGAATCAGAGGGATGACGAACTATAAAGGGAGAATATACGATCTTCCACCAAAGGAACGGATTGCGTGCTGTCGCCGAAAAAGGTAGGCCGATGATGGGAGGAGGAGATTGCGTGTTTGACGGGAAGCTTTAGGACACAGAGGAGAAGAAAACGGCGACCGGAAGATTTTGGAAGCGGAGGAAAAGAAAAATGTGAAGAACAAAACAAGGGCTAGAGCTATTTATACCTGGTTTTTAATCGTAATATATGTGAATAGTAAGGGTAAAATGGTCAAATCACAATGTGGGATAAAGGAGGGATTCCACAAACCCTGCATCGTAATGGGAAAGAAATGGCGGAGTTATAAGGTCATAATCCCTGCCCGTAACGTTATCCGCCGGGTAGGGGATAGTGCCGAATGGGGTACCAAACGCTGGACAAACCAAGATATCCATCAGTTATCACGCATTATCCTCCTTTTGACCTGGTACCAAACGGACCCTAACAAACTGGTAATCTTGGAAGATTTATCCAAACCGGGGCTAGAGGGGACTCTTTTTCCAGAGGAAAGCTGGTTGTCGACTTGAATAAATGAAAGGCTTGCCCATCCATAATACTACCTTCTATCCAGCCGTGGGCAAAGTTCCATTCTTTTCCATCTGCACAAGAACATGAAGGACATCAAGCACAGTCACATATATCAGCAATGGTTTTGACAAGCCCTAGGATTAGATGATTGACTCTCGAACGCTTTTCATTTTTGGATGCCTCCGCATGAATTTCATCACAAAACAAAAATTTTGGATCTTCACTCATTATGTCTAATTCTTCATCAGAGAAGTTGAATCCGACGATTCCATCAAAATTCTAAGCGAGTCGCATTCCGATTCAAAAGTCCATAACAGTCCACTACACTATTGCCGCTGCATATGTGCAATGTTTTACTTGAGGCAAAAGGGCCACCGCCGAAGTCGGACGTGTTAGTGCCACCATTAAGAAAGTTTCTATGGTCTTTGAGTCGGAATTATTACACGGCATTTGGGGCTCCTGAGCCGCTGTGGCCGCCTCCAAAGAGGTCAGAGGAAGCGATGCCATAGATGGGACTACCGTCCTGGTCAGATCTCAGATATTTGTGGACTAACGGTCGGGAAATTTAGGGCCAGTGGTCAAAAAAAATTGGGGATTTTTAGAGAGGCGAGAGAGAAAAACAAACATGAGTGATGGATAAAAGTATCCAATCAATTGACCACATCTAAAGTTCATTTGTGGTCAAAAGCTTGATAGCTGACTGGTTCTCATCTAGATGAATGAGTTGAAGAGAGTCACAGATTGTCCACGAGCTTTCGCAATACAATTAGTGCTAGTTTGGTAGTAGGACAACTTTTGTCCTGCTTTGGGGATAACTTTCGTCTTCGTGTCAAAATTCGTAATATAGCTACTGTTTGATACACACCGTTTCATGGTATCCGAATTAAAAAAATATATATGTATACACTCTTAATCAGCTATTTGGTAATGCCAAACTTGAGCCTCTTCAATACAATTTAGGGCTGATTTGGTGCCACATCATATTTTTCGGGTTAAATGTCATTTTTACCCTTACCTACCTTGTATAAAAGGCTGAAAACTCATTTCACCCTACGTGACCCTTTGATTTTCCCCAATTCATCCCTCTAATGCGAACCTTTGATTTTCCCTAATTTCATTTCTCCCACGCGAGTCTTTACTTTCTGTTCAGATTCTATGGCTCCAAAACCTCATTGTTGCCAAAAGAATGTGTTTCACATGTGTTCGAGCCTCTATCTAATAGCTGCCGGAAACCCAATACTGTGATTTTGGGCCAGTGACTTCTCTAGACGACGAAATACAGTGTTGCCCGGCGGAGTGACTGAGAACCCAATAATCATCTATGCTCTCTCATCCCTAAAGTTCCCATCATCTGCAGTGGTTCTCACCGCTGACAGTGCGATCCCTCCAGATTTATCGTTGCCCCCCCCCCCTAAGGTGATTTTCAGACGTAAGGTGTATGAGTCGTCTTGGGAGTGGGAAATGTTTCTTCCTTCTTTCTCTGGTTTACCTAAGGATGTGCCTTTATCCGACATTCCACAGATAGAATCTGATTTCCCATACCCATATCTTGCAAAAAACGTACCTTTTTATTTTGTTTATGTTTTTTCTCAAATCCAAACTCTAAGCGTTGTAATCCAACATGCAATAGGTGGAAGGGCATGGCAAGGAATTGAAACAGATGACAAGTTGGAAGAACCACCTCGCAAGGCTGTTATTACTGACTCGTCAGAGCTATATTGACCATGATGAGTATGAGGCCACTTGGAAAAAATTCATTGCTTCTTCGAAAAGGCTAGCGGCATCATGTGAAGCTGGGTGCTCATATCGTGAATCTGTTGCAAGGGTATACGTGTGTTGTTCATTTTCCTTTCGCATAAGTGTGATAATGTCTATTATTGATTAGCTTGGCTCTTGTTTGCAATAGGATATTGGAACTATGACTGGTGGATCAGATGGCTCTGATGGATCAGATAGAGATGTTAACACGGAAATTTGATCGAAAATGGTGGCTCGGCTGGAAGCCCTTTTTGCCTTGTAGTGTAGTTGATCTGCATGCATTTTTTGTAGTTAAGAACCATGCCTTTTTTGTCTACTGCCTGCCTTGTCGTACGGATCACCCATGTTTAGCTGTGTAACTATTTTTGTGGACTTGTCGTTTTAAATCGTACTGTGAACAAGCTCCAACCATGGCCATATATAGGTGACCATTTGTGTATATTGAATTAACTGCTTGTTGTCCTCATGGATCTTGGTTTTCTTTAGAAAATCTGATGTGTCTCGTCTTACCTATATTGTTTATGAGCCATCATCTCATTAGGTCCGTCCATCTTCAACATTGTAGTGAGGTATAACATAGGACATTGCCAAGTTTGGTTTCAAGTGTGGAGTAACAATGTAGTGCACTTGATGCTATTTGAAAGGTAAAAGTGTGCCAATTTAGATGTGGCTAAAAATTGTTCAGCTAGTCTCCCACCATATCTGGTTAAATGTTCATAGAATTTGTTCACATAAGGAAGAAATATGTACACAAAAGTAACAGACTAAAATTTGTTTAGATAGTCTACCACCATATCTACAAACATGGACCAAAATGTCGGATAAAATTGTTCAAAATGGGAAGCTACCAACCCATAGGCAAAACCTACTTATAATAGCTAAGTAGATGTCAAAAACCAGATCAAACCAACAACAAATAAGTTCCAATTCAAGTAAGGAGGAAACAGCCTAAAAAATTCCAAACTTCTCAATCAGCATGGCGTGCAGTTGTTGCTCCCTCATTTCTCGCCATCGGACTTTCCACTGCATGAACTCAATAGGGTCATTGAGGAGCTTTTTGACAATATGTCTCTTCTGATCATAATTGAGATTCGGAAAGTCCTCCAAGGCATCTAAGATGAGTGTGGCATTAGACTCATCAAATTTGAGACACGGCCCCAGATTTAGTTTTAGCATCTTAGAGCCCTTCTCTAGCAGGACCCCTAGGCAGGACATTTTCTCATCCAAGAAAGTGTTTTGTGCTGACAGTTTATCAACTTTCTTCTTTTGTGAGGACTCTGCACTAGGCTCCAGAGCAACCAACAGTGACGAGGAAGCTATCTCAAATGCATCTTGCAATTTTCTGCAAAATGATCAGCATAGTAAGCAGACTCAAACTCATTTTCATCACACAACATGTAAAAATCAGTTAGACGGTCTGTCTCAGAAGCCCTCATACATGCTTCCTTGTGTACGGTACTTCCCGAAGATCTTGCACCAGTTGTCATATAGGGAAAAGTTTTTCCCCTTTAGTATGACAAATCTAGGCTTCACCTGCGTACGTATATACAAGTGTTACAAAGCCACTACTTAGTAATGAATGTTTCAATTGTAAGAAATAGTATACTTTCAGCATCTTAGCCCAGAGGTCATCATTGTCCACTACTGAAGCGTGGGTCTCGGGGTCAATGGTTGTACACCACTATGAAAGCAAAAGTCACTTAGAATGCTCCACTGGTTCCTTTACACATGGATCTTGTTTTCTGTATTCTTTTCCTGTACTCTACTGCCCTTGACTAACTCTCAAATCCTAGTTGACACCTCAGATGGAAACCCCTCTTCCATCCAGAACCAACTTGTAACCCTCTACAGTCAATTCCTTGCAGGTCTGAATCATTGCCTTCTCTTCTTCCAAAGTGAAGTAAAGTTTCCGATATAGTTAAGTTTGTTTGCCTTTCCTATAGCGAGAGCGTCTTGCTGGTCTTGCAGGGCTCTTAAAAAGCTTCTTGGCCTTACAATTTGTCCATGGTTTAGAGGTGTTGCTGCGCACCTTCGATTCTTCTAACTAGTCAGACAAATCTTGGCTATTGTGTTTCCGTGATCTTCATACTGGTGTAGAATATTCAAAACAAGAAATACACAATAGTACAGATGCTGCATGTAAACAGACATCATATCAAACCACACCAACGAATAGGTAGTAACAACAGTCAAATGTTATGAGAGGAACAACACACTAAAATACTAAAGATAGTAACAACGATCAAACATTCATAGAGGAATAGCACACTCAAATGTTGAGACAAGAAAAACACATGCAACAATGTAGTGGACTAGAGAGGCACTACCGTGGACTATGCTTCATTGTATAAATGCCACATTTCTCCTGCCATAACGTCACGCTTTTGAGATCACTTCGGCGACAATTGAGGCATTTGGATGAATTGTTCGTAGTCGTCAATAATAGCGGATGGTGTCTTGTCCATTGTAAAAACACTTACCAAAAGAGGATCATTTGGTGTTGTATCCCTAATAAAGTTGTGCAGCGGTGAGCATGCTAACATTGTTTGGGTCTGTTTCTTTGAAGTGAAGAAAGTGGGACTGCGTAAAACTGCGAACCGATTCTTCAATATACCAAAAGCCCTTTCTATGATGTTCCTCACCAATGCATGCCTTACATTGAAAATCTCTTGAGGGTTCTGCGGTCTCAAATTTCGAGGACCGCATTCCTGTAAATGGTACCTAGTAGATCTATAAGGTGTGAGGAATCCAACGCAATTCATATAACCACCAGCAAATAAGTAATAAGTCTCTGCCATAAGCAAAAATTCAGTTTATCGTTCGATTAGTATTCTACAAGAGTATTAATACAAAGTTTATAGTGTAATGCGGTTGGTCTTCCACAGGTGCATGTATTGGAATATAAGTGTCATCAAGAGCGCCCAAACATCCCTAAAACACAAACCGAATAATACGTTAGCATACAACAAACAGTTGAATACATACTAGACCTTACCAATGGCATACTAGGTTACCTGGAAATAGCTCCAACGTCTATCATTGCACTCAGAATCTATAGGATTGGGTGTAGTGATGAACCTATCCTTCAATTTGATCACGGTGCTGAGCACCTCATGGAATGCAGCGCTGATTGTTTGACCACTCCTCTGAAAATCTGTTTGAAGAGTCATTTTCTTTTGATAGTGAACTAGTGTACAAAGGAAAATGGTTGTCTTTTCCTGAACCAAACATATTGATCATCCTTTAGGCCAGCTTCGTCCTTTAATACCCAATAGAGTTTTGTAAAGGCTAGCGTGTGCATCCGGAGGTTGTGGAAACAATCTTTGTTGATCTCATTAGTTAGCCTTGCTAGAAATGGCATCTATTCAGATATATTATCTAAAATAAAATATTTAGGCATTTCATTTCGCTTACGTTTTCGTTGTATCCTCTCATATTATTGTTGCAGCAACAACCCAACAAGTACCTATAGAACAATCCTTACAACATTGAATAATGCAATGAGTTGTCTATGGACCATGACATGAATGCTTAAAATCCAAAGCATAAACATAACCCTCAGTAAGTAATGCTTAATTAGTGAAAAAGCACAAAAAAAAACGAGGAACCATGAAAAAATGAAAATGAACGTAATGAAAATCTGTTCAACATAATGAAAGTGCATGCAACAAAAGAATAAACGGTGGGAATTAACATAGATCTAACTTATTTAAAAGCAAAATATGGCATTCAAAAAATCTATACAGTGGGTAAACAAATTGCACACATGACAACAGGTATAACCTACTTAACGCGAAATATAACACGAAAATTATATAAGATCTACACAGGGGATACATCAGCAAGTCTCATCGCCGTGTGATTAGTAGATTATGGTACCGTTCCTCCGAAACCCTAGCTTTGTGCACTATCTTAAAGGATGTGGATTTGGCAGACAATTTCTGTGTAAGGAAAACCACGAATGAGTCTAAGATGACAACACATGAACGAAGACAAGTGTGTAAGGAAAACCCACAAGAAAAAAGAGTTGCAAGGGCGAACGAAGGTGACGTTCTATTCTCAGTCACACGGTGGATATCTGGAAATGGGGAAAAGGTGCGAAGCTTCCTTATTTATGTAATTGCAGGGAACATAATTTCTAAGACATAGCGAGAGCAAAGATTCAACCCAGTTGACAGAATTGCGTGGCGAGTTTTCAATCCAAACAGTTTTGGCTGGATTAAAATTCGGCAGAAATCCCATTACAGTTTCGGGTCGCGGGGTTGCAAGAAAAAAAGTGCTACCAAACAACTACTATGTGCGTATAACTCAAGTAATAATACGTTTATCACCAACCTGTAATGGTACCAAACCAACCCTTACCTTCTCCCGGAGGGTGGGATTTGGTAAACCCCTAATCTAGTCAAATAGTGCCAGCACCAGTGTAGGAGCAACAATCAAAGGTGTCATCAGTGATATGTAGAAATTGTGGCCAATGCATCTCTAGCTGCTATAACGTCATTAGAGTTTGATCATTACTAATACATTTCCCCCATTTTCCTTGTTATTTTGCTCTTTCATAAGTGGTGAGTGATTGCCATTGTTATTGAAAGCATTTTGTTCAAGAAAATCATATGATGTTTGCTACGTTTTCACTCACTAATCTTGTCGCTTTATTTCCAAGCGGACTATCCATGTCAATAATATTGTGCAACACATTTTCCTATGGCGTGATCATTTTCATTTTCTAAAAACTTGACACCATTCCTCAATTCTCATAATACGGTAAAGACTTTCCTCGTAAGATCTGTTGTAAATACATATAAATATATATAAATGTGTATTGATTGTGACCGTTTTAGAATTTATATCTTTTGTAGCTGTCGGTCCTAAACCTCTCTATATAGAAGAGTCTAATGGAAATAATAGATACATTTTTGACAAAAGTTCTAACATATTCTGTTTTCTCCCGCAGATTTTTTAGATTATAACACGTTATCAGCACGAGTAGCCTACCGTAAAACCTCTCCTACATCGAGGTATTTCGACTTGTTCTTTCGTAATTGTTAATCCATCGATTTTCAATTTTTCAATTTTCGATCTTCGTAATTGTTGAAGTATTTCGTCCCACATCGGTTATGAGAAGAAAATGTAGAGTGTTTATATAAATTTACCAAACACTACTTGGATGAGGCCTTTTTAGGATAAAAGCCCAAAGAATAAACCCATGAGGGCTTCGGCCCAAAGCGGACAATATCATCCAAGTTATGTAGTGTTTAGAATTTCTACATAATCGAGTCAATGAATGCTATGATCCAGATTAAAACCTTCATTTTTTTAATCTAAAATGCATAGTTTGGGTTAATATATGTGTTACGTAAGTTTTAGAATTACGGCAGAATTCTAGGAATTATATGCTTTTCGCGAGATTTCAATTGAATATTTAGGGTTTCAATGTTGAAAATTTATAGATTACAAAATAAGCAGTCTATAATTGTCATTTGAAGAAATGGAATTCTTCAAAGAAAAGGAAGAAACAAATTCGTAAGAATGTGTTATGAATTCAACAGAATTGTGTTGAACAGAATTATATTTCTTATGAATTCGAATTATAATTTGTTAAGAATTCTTCTAGCCTACAGAATTCATTAATTAATAATGCTTCTATATGAATTCGTTAAATAGTGTTTCACGTGACAATTATGTTTCTTGATGAGACTTTCAATCGTGAAGCCACCTCATACCACTTATAATATTTGTTGTAAAACAAATTACTTGTCTGCTCCTTGCCGTGTTGTGCATAAAGGAGGCGTTAAGTGGAGAGATATCATATAGCGCAAGAATTGTAGTTGCAAGAAACACAAGAAATTCATCCTAGCCATCCATTTATGTTGGGGCCACCAACATAAACACATCACAACCATTCATTTATGTGGGTCCCACCATTTTTTGTATTTTTTGTGGCAACAATTCTTGTGCTATATCATTTCTCTTTAAGTGTGTTGCTTATGTAGATTTATTGGTAGTGGGTTTTTGAGGGAATTACAAAGATTGTGGTCATCATCAAAGGAGAATTTGATTACAATTTAATGATATTAAAATTGTACTTATAACGTTTGAAGGAGTGGAAGATATATGGGCAGTTAATGACACATAAAAGCTACTTATGTATAGAACATGTGGGTCAATTGATATTAACTTGGCCTTATTCCCTTAATTTGCTTTGCAAGGGGAATAAATTAATTTATTATCTTAATTAATTCATTTAATTAAGTATTAACTTATCGTATTCTCTCAATTAATTACCTTAATTTGCTTTGCAAGGGGAATAAATAGGATTTTAATGTGCTGGACCAGAAACATATAATATCGACCCATTTGGTATTATTCCCATAAAACTAGATAGATATGAATTTAGAGAATTTAATGGAAATAAATGGGTGAGTTATGAAAAATAAATTATAAAAAGAGTTAATTATCAGACTCTTTGTATTTAGGCCCTGTTTTGCGCGCCGCCTTCTTCTTCTTCGTCTTCTTCTTCTTCTACTATTCTTCTGATTTTT
>JAOWBN010004569.1:0-11242 GCA_028565015.1 Pinguicula moranensis | reverse complement strand
TGTGTCTCTCCTTATATGTCGACGACATACTACTGGATGGAAACAACATGGGTATAATCAATGCCTCCAAAAAGTGGTAATCCTCCGTCTTCGAGATGAAGGATATGGGTGAAGCTACGTATGTCCTAGGCGTAGAGATATGCAGAAATCGTTCAAAGAGAATGTTGGGTTTGTCTCAACAGGCATATATAAACAAAATATTAGACCGATTCAGGATGCATTGTTGACATCCCTGTTGATAAGGGCCTGCACTAAGCCTCGACCAATGCAATATAACATATAAAGAAAGGGAAGAAATGAGCAATGTTCCCTATGCAAGTGCTATAGGAAATTTGATGTACGCTATGTTATGTACACGCCCGAACATCTGTTTCGCGATTTGGTTGGTGAGACATTACCAAAGTAACCCGGGATTCGCTCATTGGCAAGTATTCAAGAGGATCTTTCGCTATCTTCGTGGAACGATCGATCTAGTTTTATGATATCAATGGGGAGACTTACGTTTGAAGGATTTACGGATGTCAATTGGGGAAGTGATTTGGATGTGTCCAAGTCAATCTCTGGATATGTCTTCATCCTTGGTGGAAGAATCATATCATGGTGCAGCAAGCACCAAGGCTGCATCACTTTGTCATCTATAAAAGTAGAATATGTCGCATGCAACGTAGCATTGCAAGAGGCACTTTAGCTTAAAATTTCACTGGAAGACAAAGCACATCCAGAGACACTACCACTTTGTTCGAGACGCTGTCAACAAAGAAAAATAAATATCAAATATATTTCTACCGACAAGATGATCCAATGACCAAACCCATTCCTAGATATGTGTTTAGAGTTCATATAATGAGTCTAGGATTACATAGGGTTTGATCACATCTTGTAAACGACAAGGATATGTTTTGGTAACAATTGATTATAAAATGAAATTTACGTTTTCTTTTATTCGATCAATACTTTCATGTATGCAATCAATTAATAAGGCACAATAAATGTCACAAAAAGTTTAATGATTGGCTCTATCACACGAGAAATTGCCATTATGCTTGCGTATCATGAAGGAATAGACTGATAAATATTTTGGACACCGCTTTAGTAGGTTTGAAATGAGATTATGCGTGAATCAAATGTGAAATGTCTGGATTTTTACATTAAGCTTTAAAGCCGAATGTAGAGGATAAAAACTAAGTATATTTATCAATGGCTATGGATCGCATGGCATAAGTGAGTGACATGTCCATCTAAGTGGGAGTCATGCCATCACATATCATACTGTGTGTGCTACAAAACGACCTTTTGAAAATGATGAAAGAATCCCCTGATTTTCGTTGTGTGATCATAAGGGTATACGTTTGTCCACTTAGATGTTACTCTTTGACTTAGACCTATGTCTTGAAGTTGAGGCTTGATGATGCCACTTTAGTATGTCATCCAAGGGATAGGATCTATATAGTCCAACAGACCATGCTAGAAAAGCAGTCTAGTTGATACGGATGGTTATTAGTATCTAGGAATAATCTGTCTAGCTTCACCATATTTGTGATGGCGGTTACATTAAGTATGTAACCAAATATTGTATAGCTTAAAGGGATACATAGCTATCGGTGATGCGAAGAGGATTCGGAGTATCGTCGCTTTGAAAGTGCCATATTAGTCAGATGATAACTTAATATGACACTATTATTTACTTATGGTTGCACGACTCATTTCTCGTATGAAGCATAGAGAGATTTTGAAAACTGTATTTTGTAATATGCTTATGTAGCCGAGTGGGAGCTGCTAGACAAAATAATGTAAATATGTCTAATTGAACTAATTATTGTAATTTATTTGTTTATTACCTAATAGTAAGAATTTTAATTAGAGTAGGATTCTACTACCCTAATTAGGAGTAATTATTTGTTAATTACCTAATATTGAGAGTTGTTATTATGGTAGGATTCTGCCACTGTAATTAGAGTTGGACTCCAAATCTTTCCTATAAATAAGGTGTTCAATACGCATATTTACAATATCATTATTCATATTCTCATGTGTTGAGACCCAGAAATATATATACCGTTTCTCTTGAATTGCTGCCTTATCATCTGAGAAGGCACAGATCTAGGCTCGTGGATTACAAAGAGACTCTGGTAGACTTTTGGTTCGTGTTCAGATTACAAGGAGACTCTGCTAGATTCTTGATCGTGTTCGTGATATAATCAATCGGAACAGTACAATTCTATACGCTTCCACATTAAAGGTATGAATCTGTCGTCGAATTTATTTATTATTAGATTTGTTCTAGTTAGTTCTACGGTGGGGGTATGGGAAAATCCTGGTACGTGGCTAAAGTATTAGGGTTTATTTCATTCAAACATATATGGATATGGAATAGGAGAAATTGGTAGATGTAGAGAATAAACCAAACCAAACCTACCCAGTAAATCCCATACTTAAGCAGGGTCTGGGGAGGGTGAGATGTACGCAGTCGTACCCCTACCTCAGAAGAGATAGGAAGACTATTTCCGAAGAGACCCCCAACTGGTAGATGTAGAGAATGTAGAACATATTCTTATCTAATACAAAAGAATATAGAATATAGGATAAGATTTATATAGGGTGTGTTTGCAAGTTCTTATAATTTTGAAAAGAAGTTTTTGCAGAAGCAACTCAACATAAATTTTGACTTATGGTTTTTTAGGATTTTCTATACATAATCCACCGTCAAAATCTACTATCGCAAACACCCAAAAATTGCTTTAACGGTGAAAAAGTCAAAAACAACTTTAAAGAAGAACTTGCAAACACATGCTTAGTTGCCGTGAGACTGAGGTTTTATTTAATGATTTGTTTTTCTTACTTTTTAATCTAATTAGGTATGCAAACTTTGTGAAGAGCGGATGATGGCGATGATATGAATGCTGAGATGTTTTGTGATCTACTATGACGCTAGGTGAGCCGTGTACCAGATCACCTTTAGCTATACCTGATAGAAAGTATGAGGTGAAGATTAGGATTTTAGATCTATCCCAAATAGGTATATAACCTTTTGACTGAGTAGGACAATAGTAATAATTGCATTTCCATTACCTTTAAATTCTGTAAATATTATTTTATCAATGAAATTTGACTTACCAAAAAAACAAACAAATTAGGTATCCAGACATACACTAATGACTAGCTAGAATAAGAATACAAGTATACAACTCTCTTGAATGGAACCAACCATAGGAATGAATTGAGGGGTGCCCTTAAATCTTGAAAGATTTTTTTAAATTAATTATTATACATGTTTTTGTTTTTATATTTATTTTTTTCAATATTTTTTAACTTTGCTCCACCCCCCTAAGGGCGCTGGATGTACAGAGGGCGACCGCCCCTTCAAAAAAAAAAAACTCTTTCAATTTTAGTGCATTTTAAAAAAGTAAGAAATATTTAAAACTTTAATAAACTAAAACGTCCGAAAGAAAGTAGTCCTGTCCAGCGGTGTAGGCGGAACTTGCATGGCTAGTTCCACGTGCTACTCGCGAAAATTGAGGAACGGGAAATTCGGTTCCGCCTGCATAAGTTGAAATTCCATTATGTGGGCGAAACCCATTTTTTGCTAGTTCCATGATTTTTTTTTAGTTAATACAGTTTTTTATTTATATTTTATCCTAAATTTTGTATGCAATCCCTACCAACTTCGATTTAATATATCGCAAACAACATTAGTAAAAAAAGAAGCAATAAATCACAAGTCACATCACAACTTGCGAGGATAATGTTATAAACCAAAGTCCAAAATAAACCTAATTAGCAACATACAACATAAAGCAAAAATTTAAAGCACAAGTTCAAAACCGGTAAAAAAAAGTCCAAATACAAATTCAAATATAAGTCCAATTCAATTCCAACACGAGTTACCGAAGAAAATTTTTGGAGTTTGAATCAGCGTTGCATACCACATCAATCAAATATCAAAACAAGCTACAACGTATAGATTAAACTTAAAGTGTTAAATTGTAAATGTAGTATAATTTATCCATCTCGACCTCCAATGTTTCAGCCTTCTCCATATCTTCCGAATCCTTAGTCTCTATGTCCTTTGAAATCTTGGATAACTAATCTTGACTCAAGATTAGTGCCTCGACTATGGCAGGCGTTAGAGACGAACATGTGTTGAATCCAGCACTCGGCCTCCGATCCTGAAAGTGGCTTTAGATGGCACAGTGAAAATTGGTATGGCAAGCACATCTCTTCCCATATGTGATGGAACCAGATAAGTAGATTCATTGGCTTTCCACCACTGTAGAATATCAAAAGGGCCCGATAGCGGTACACACGCAACATCCAGATACAACTAAATCTTGGATTTAGTTTCTACATTGTTCATATCATCCTTGAAGACACCAAAACCGTAGTCATCTAGATGGGCAATAGACTGATTCGTTCCCACCACATCCAGGTTAGAGAATTTACCATATATCTTGTCATATTATTCAAGATAAGTCTGATAGCTCGCTTGACATTGTTATAAGCATCGATCGTTTTCTATTTAGACCTTTTTTTTCTTCTAAAAATTACCAATTGAACCACTTCATATTTGCACGAGGATCTAAGACAATAGAAACCATCAAAAAATGATTCAATGGCTTCTTGTTCGAGTCCTATTTTTCTCTTTCCATAAGCTCCAAATCACATTATTAAGCTCCCCAAATACTTATTAAACTTGAGTTGCATTCTTAGGAACATGGTGCTCAAACAATCATCCTTATCAACAGAATAAATTTGGAGCTGCTTCAACCTTTGCCATCTCCTGCATATCACATTTATTTAAAGTTGAAAAACTATTTTGAAGTTTAAAAATAATGCAAAGTCCAAACTTAAAATTGTTACCTGGAAAAATATATTTGTAGTCACCCTCTTTGATGTAGAGAATTTCAGTATAACATCGTGGAAGATCTTTAGGAACCTAGTGAAACTTTTGAGCTGAATCCAATCAGCCAAATAGGTACCAAATCCATGTTTCTTTTTCTTCTTTTAGAATCGAAACTTAAGTAGTGATCAAGCTGCTTATCCGCATCAATCATCCTCACAAATACGGATTCATAATTCAACACAGATTCAAATAGCTTGTACGTTGAATTCAATTTCGTAGGTATGTCATCCTTCAATACCTTACACTTCTCTCGGTCAGTATGGGCGACGTACATGTTGAATGAATTAAATCTCTTTGGTGAGGACTTCACATACATCATGAGGGCTCTCATCTTCTCTAATATGGTTCCTAACTCGTCCAATCCCTCTTTCACAATTAAATTTAGAATGTGGGAACTACAACGTACCTGTATGCAATGAAATAATTGAAAGTTAACCAAATAAAGCAATGAAATATAGGGAATGCGAAAGTAATTGGAGGTTACCTATAAATGATTGTGGTTCTGTATGATGTGTCCAGCAATACTACTGATTTTTTCAATCTGTTTTTTTCTTGAAATCTGTCAAAGCTTTATCATTCGGACTTGCGTTTTCCACGGTTATAGTTAGCATCTTCTCCAATCCTCAAAGGTCCATAAAATGATCCAGTGGTTGCGAGATTTCAATTCCTGCGTGATTATCATGCTTTTGAAAGCCAATAATTTGCTTGAGCAACACCTAACTGTGGTGTATAAAATGCTGTCAGACACATATAAGTCGTGTTCTGATTTGTACAAGTCCAAGTGTCTATAGTGAAGCACATGCGAGGGTTGAACTCCAATAATTTCATCCTCAAATTTCCCTTCTCCTTCACATACAATATCATATAGTCACGCCTGACAGTTTGCCTAGATATGCCTTGAAACTGGGGCTCAAATGTTTGGAGCATTCAACTGAAGCCTTCCTTCTCAACTATGATAAAAGGGAATTCGTCCAATATTATGTACTCTGTAACTGTCCTTAATTTACGCTCATCGTACTTATCAAGTCTCAAATCTTCGACATCTTAAGGATTCTTGCTATGTGATTTTGAATCATGTGATAGTTTCTGTTGTTTGTGGTCCTTCTTTGTTCCGCATAAGTCTTTCACTGCACTTATGGGCATGCGACAACATGAGAGATGTCCCATAACGTAAACAATGACAACTAATAATTCTAGAACATTAAATACACTATGCCTCGAGAATTTCTGGATCAATTGGCTCAACATCAACAAAGCATTCCCACATGGAAGACAAACACTTTTTTTTTCTTGGATTATTAGACGACAATGGTGGCAAACTAGGTTGATTCTCGAGATTGTTACCTTCCAGCTTATAAGTACAATACCAATCTTTAAAACCAATAACCTAAGCTCTTGAATTGGAAGGGATGCCAATAAACAAATCTAATTGAAATCCTTCAACAAATTTACAGTTTGAACTCTGAAATGGAGGGCTAACATTAAAGCATGTTCAGTAAAGCATGTTTGAAATCCTTCAACAAATCTAATTGCATGTTTTTCAGTAAAGCATGTTCTTGCCAACAAATCCAATTGAACAAATTCAGAAGCATTGCAAAGTAAACAACTCATATGCACATTGCACAGTAAACAATCTGTTAGGATTCGTTGTGCAGGATCTTATAGAGTATATAGTTAGTATATTTGATAGTATATAATTAATAATATAATATAATATATATGCAGAATTTAAATAAAGCAGTAAGGGGACAAGATATAATGCCCGTGGTTCGGGAGATGTAAAATCTCCTTAATCCACGTTGAGCTCCGGAATCGGCAACCCTTGTAGACTTTATTCAATTTATTGAATGTCCTCGGCGAATATTACAAGTAATATAATGCGATATTGAAATATTTGGGCAAAAACAGTTGCCCTAACTCGAATAAACAATGATAATCAACTAAATCGTAAAAGGATATAGTAGTGGATCTGTGAGTATAAACTCAGGATCCAAGACTATGTCCCTATTTGAGTATGAATGAAAAATGTAGATTTAAAGGATTTTAATGTTCTTATGAAATTAACAATTTTGTAAAACGATTTTTTGGAAAAACAGTGAAGGAATTGTGATGAATTTTGGTCAAAAAACAGATAAGTTTTGGTAGATTTAGTCAAGAAATCGACTAAGTTCTAGGTGAAACTTGGAAGAATATAAGTTGAGAAAAGAGATTTGAGGTTGAATTGAGAGAATAGTTGAGAGAATTTTGAGAATCAGGAGCAGTTTTAGAGAAAAAATGAATGAATTGTGTGTATTTTCGAAGATAGCAGGGTACTTATATTTTCACAGTTTTTAATCTTGGCCGTTCATTAGTTTTTGATCGGATGGCTAATTTTTATTCTAATATTAAAATCGATTTTGACTGATTCTTATCCATTGGATAAGTCTTTGTATCTAATGACCGAATTTCCAACGTTATTTTCGTCGAGCGGGATTGAAGGGCAGCCGTTTGATTTTGGCAGGTAACGAACGACTGGATATTGACATTTTAATTCGAATTCCATGATGCGCGGTCGACCGTCGGATTTCGCAGAGATTGAGCGGTTGCGATAAGTTTCTCTGATCGAGAGAAAACGGCTTTAATTATCTACCGTAAGATCTTCTGCAAATCGGATGGCCAGGATTTTGTTCGCTAATCGAGAAGAGAAGTTTAAAATAACCGTTGGATTGGTTGGATATCAACGGTGCATATTGTGTTTTAGCTTTAAGGCGCGAATTCTGACCGGGGCCGTCGGATTTGTATTTTTCTTCAACGGTTCAGATCGATCGAACTAAATGAATCCGCGTCCTCCAATTTGTGGCCGTTCGATGAGGTTGGCAAATGAACGACATGATCTTATCTGGACATTTATTTCGCAGTATGCATTCAACCGTTGGATTGTGTAATCAACGGCTCTTATTTAAGGAACGTTTGAAGACTCGATCGATGTCTTCTCAAAATGTAGCCGTTGGATGAGAAAACTGAATCGACGGCCTCCATCACTTGGGCTAAAATCCGGTTTTTCTGCCAAAGCCCAAATGGCCCACATTTGACATTTCCAGCAATTGAATCAAACGAGCTTCATCAATGGGCTTACACTAAATTTTTCAGGCCCAACGGGCTTATTTATTACAAAGCCCAAATAAATTTTGAATCAATTTTCTTACTAATGTCTAAGGGTTGTAATCGGGCCAGCGACCCAGGTAACACGGCCAATGGATTTAATACAATCTAGGCCCATGAGAAAAACAACTCCCATAAATAAGTTTGTTAATTAATTAAGTTTAATATTTAATGAGTTTGCAAATTTAATTTTCAACATTCTCCACCTTGAAGTTGCAAACTCAACTCCAAAGTGGATTAGTGGCTACAAAAGGCTTAGAGTCCCTCACAGCTCTGATTTCACCATGAAAAGGAAAAAAAGGTTAGGTAATACCAAGTAGACAAGACAAAAATTTATTATGAGACAAAACCTTAGTTCCTAAATCTGCAGCATTGTATTATGTAGCTACTTTTCTAATGTGAACTTGATTTTCAGATATTAGGTCCCTAATAAAGTGAAATTTAATATCAACATGCTTAGTTCTTTCGTAAAATACAGGATTTTTATTTGAATAAATTGCGGATTGATTGTCAGATAAAATTATTGGTGTAATTTTGCAAATTTTAGATTAACTTAAAAGTCCTTTTAACCAAGTAGCTTCCTTGAAGGCATCCGCTAATGCTATGTATTCGGCTTCGGTAGTAGATAATGCAACTACGGGTTGTAATTGTGATTTCCAACTTATTAGATTTCCACCAAGCAAAAACGTGAAACAAGTAGTGGATTTTCTAGTATCTAGGTCTCCAGCAAAATCACTATCTACATATCCTACCAAGTCAAATTCTTTGCTTCTTTTAAATTTCAATCCTAAATTTTCTGTTCCAAGTAAATATCTAATAGTCCATTTTATTGCTTGCCAATGATCAAACCCTGGTTTTGCCATAAATCTACTAAGGACAGAAATTGAGTGAGCAATATCAGGCCGGGTACTTACCATTAAATACATTAGAGAGCCAAGTACATTTGCATATGGAATTTCTTCCATTTTTTCTATTTCACTTACAGAGATTGGAGATTGTTCTTTTGATAGTTTAAAATGAGCTGCAAGGGGTAAGTTTACTGGTTTTAAATTTTCAAATGAGAATTTCGAAATTATTTTCTTAAGGTATGTCATTTGATGTAATTTCAAAGTTCCTTCTTCTCTATTTCTTTCAATTTCTATACCCAAAATTTTCTTTGCTTCTCCTAAATCTTTCATTTCGAATTCTTGACTGAGTTTAAGCTTGAGTTTTACAATTTCAGATTTTGAACTACTTATTATAAGCATATCATCTACATATAATAACAAATAAATATTAACTTCAAAATCAGATAGTAGAAAATAAAAACAAGGATCATAACTACTACGAGAAAATTTTGATCAATCATAAAAGCATCAAATCGTTTATACCATTGCCTAGGTGATTGTTTTAGTCCATAAAGTGATCTCTTAAGGTTACAAACGAAATTGGATTTATTTTTGTCTATATATCCTAAAGGTTGTTCCATATATATAGTTTCATCTAGTTCTCCATTTAAGAAGGCAGTTTTTACATCGAGTTGTTCTAATTCGAGATTATGTGCAGCAACAAAAGATAGCATTACCCTAATTGTTTTATATTTTGCAACTGGTGAAAAAACTTCATTGTAATCAATTCCCTCCTTTTGGGCAAAGCCCTTAGCAACTAACCTTGCTTTGTAAATTTTAGGGTCAGTTTTTAGGATTCCATCTTTTATTTTAAAAATCCATTTACAACCTATTGGTTTTTGAGTTTTTGGTTTTTCAACTAATTCCCAAGTTTCATTTTTGTTTAAGGAATTTATTTCTTCTTGCATAGCACTTTTCCACAAATCAGATTCATCACAGTTTATTGCTTTTTCGTAAGTTTCAGGTTCATTTAAAACAGAATCTTCACAAACAGGAAAAGCAAAATCAATTAATTCTGCAAAATTAGCAAACCTAGCAGGAGGCCTTCTATCCCTAATTCCTTTATTTAATGCTATACATTCAGTTTGAGTTTGTGGCAAGGTATGTGCAAGGTTATGTGAGGTTTCGGGTTGATCCATGGATCTTTGTTCATTTTCATTTGGTAGATTTAGATTTTCTTGAATTTGTTCACATAGTTTGATTGGTTGATTTAGCTCCACCTCAATTGTGGGAGTGGAGCTAATTTCTTCGTTATAAGGTAAATCTTTTTTCATTAAAAATTACATTACTACTTATTAAGATTTTAACTCCGGGAACAGTCCGATCCCATAGCCTGTATCCTTTTACTCCTTTGGGGTATCCTAAGAAAATGCACTTAGTGGATATTGGGTCCAATTTTTCGTCTTTGGTGTGTGCATATGCTGCACAACCAAACACTTTTAAATGACTTAAATTTTTCTCTTGTTCAGTCCAAATTAATTCTGGATATTTAAGATCAATTGCTGTGGATGAGCTTCTATTGACTAAGTAGGTTGTTGTACTTAAAGCCTCCCCCCAAAAAAGATTTGTTTAATCCCGATGTTACTAATAGACACCTAACTTTGTCTAATAGAGTTCGATTCATTCTTTCGGCTATGCCATTCTGTTGAGGAGTGTGCCTAACTGTTTTATGCCTAGAGATACCATGTTCTAGGCAAAATTTATCAAATGTTGTGTTACAAAATTCGAACCCATTATCACTTCTTAGGTATTTTATTTTTCTATCCGTTTGATTTTCTACTAAAATTTTCCATTATTCAAATTTATTAAAAGCTTCATCTTTAGATTTAAGCAAAAACGTCCAAACCTTTCTACTACAGTCGTCAACTATTGATAAAAATTATCTAGCCCCACCATGAGTAGAAGTTTGTTCGGGTCCCCAAAGATCTGAATGCAAATAATCAAGTACATGTTTGGATGTGTGGTTTCTTGTGTGAAAACAATTTCTATGTTGCTTACCTAATATGCATGCTTCACAAAATTCCAAATTACTAAGAGGTTTCTTTCCTAAACATCCTAAGGAGTGCAAGGTAACCATTCCTTTAAAACTCATAAGCCCTGACCGTAAGTGCCAAAGTTTGGTTGATTCTAAATTATCAGTAACAATTGTACAAGTTTCATTGATATTGATGGGTTTGTAAAATTCTCCATTCAAGAAATAAAGCCAATTTTTACGAGTTTCTTTTATCACTGGTTTTTGATTTTTATATATTGTTAGAATTCCATTTTCTCCACTAAACGAACACCCTAATTCTTCTAAGGCACCAAGAGAAAT
>JAOWBN010004558.1:0-11244 GCA_028565015.1 Pinguicula moranensis | reverse complement strand
ATATTCCCAACTAAGTTGGGGTCTGGGGGTCTGATGTACGCGGCCTTACCCTTGTAATTATACAAAGAGGCCATTTCTGTTTTGCGACCCAGGTGGGTATTGATCCCTAGACCTCACATTTGTGAAGTGTAGTTCTCACCACTTGAGCTACCAGGGCTTGATTCATGGAGACCTCTAGAATGAAGTATATATGGCACCTCCCCCCAGATTCATAGAAGCATTTTGACATAATTAGGTATGCAGGTTGAAGCGAGCACTATATGGCCTCAATAAATCACCTCGATTTTGGTTCGGATGTTTTACAATGGCCATGAAAAAATATGTGTACAAACAGAGTAGCTCTCATCATACTATGTTTTTCAAGCAAAGTGGAGGATAAATTACATATGTTGATGATATAATAATTATAGGGAATGCTACATCAAAAATGGCATGACTCCTAGTAAACCTATTCAAGGAATTTAAGATGAAAAATCTAGGGGAATTGAAGTATTTCTTGGCATAGAAATTCAAAGATCACAAAAAGGAATCTTTATATTACAGAAGAAATATGTCCTTGACCTCCTAGTAGAAACAAGACTCATGGATTGTAGACCTGCTAATAGACCAGACATAGTGAACCATAAGCTCCATAAGGTTGCGGGAGCACCCTTAGCCTACAAAGAATGATATCAATGTTTGGTGGAAAACTAGTATATTTGGCTCACACTAGACCCAATATATTGTATGCAGTGGGATCATTAGTCAATTCATGCACATTCTTCAAGAACCACATGCAAGCCACAATAAGAATCATTCATTATTTAAAAGCATCTCATGGAAAGGGGATCAACTTTAAAAGAAATGGTCATCTTGTGGTTCATAGGTACACTGACACTGGCTGGGCAGGAAATCCAGTGGACAAATGTTCAATAGCTGGATACTTCATGTTCGTGGGAGAAAATCTAGTGACATGAAGAAGTAAAAAACAAAAGATGGTAGCTCTATCGACTGGTGATATAGGGTTCTGAGGAATAGGACTAGGAGTTATCGAGATCCTTTGGCTAAAGAAATTGTTGATTGCGATAGGACGATCGATGTTAGGACCTTGTTAGTTGAGGTATGACAATCGGGTTGCTATTAGTATCTCTAAAAATCCAGTATAACACGATTTTATTAAACATATTGAGTAGATAGGCACTTTATCAAAGAAAAGATTGAAGGGAAGATCGTGAGTCTACCGTTTGTGAGATCAAAAGATCAACTAGCAAATATCCTGACAAAGGCAGTGGCAAGTCAAGCATTTAGTAACGTTATGTGCAAGTTAGGAATTGAACACCCTCCAATTCAACTTAAGGGGGAGTGCTAGAAATATACGGGAAGATTGTGGATATTATGTACAAGGAAAAGATCAATTCTTTTCCTTATAATCCGCAACTTCCTGCTGCATTTAATCTTGCAAGTGCACAAATTGAAAAGGTAATAAAGTGATGAAGGGGTATCGAAGCACGAGAATTGTAGTTAACAAGCACCCAAATTAACGAGTTTCATACAATAAAACCAAGTGCATCATTAGTGTTAAAACTAGCTGAACATATTATGATTTCCTGAGTTTGTCAAGGGCTACATTGTGCCCTAGACAAGAGGTTTAACCCATGCTTAAAGCAAATGATACACTAACAAACAAAGAACAAAAGTTCATCATAGCCACACAAAGATGTTGAAATAAATTCTCTTGAGTTTGTTTTCACAGACGTTGCTCCCGAACCCTTATTTTTTTGGATCTCCATAACCCCTCCCAACTTCTTCTCTCGAATGTTCTTGTGTCTTTTTATATCACGTTGGGTAGCTTCCATCGGAAGCTTGGAGCCAAAATAAGGGGCAAAATCGTCCGCCTAGAAAGTTTAGTGTACATCAGATTTGTTTAGGCACCAGCATGCAGAATCATTCAAGGCAAGATAGGGTCGTATATGTTTCAGGATTGTGCTGCAATTCGGCCATCCCCGAACTTTAGTTGGATAAGTAAAAATACAATTGGCACCTTCAAGTGGTATATTATGCATTTAGAATTCAAATTTGTTTACAAGTGAAAGTCACTAGGAAGAAGAGGGCATTGATGGTTTGATTGGATATTGGGGACTTGCCCAAGATAAATACATTTGGTAGATGTGTATTCCTCATGTGAAATACAAGGAAAGCACATGGTGTGGGCAAAACTTGAAAGTTTGATACAATACAACCCAACGGGCTTGTGGTGATTTCAACGCAGTTGCAATCCCGAAGAAGGGAAACCTCTTATTTCTGAAATTCCAAATGAAGGCGTTTGATGATTTTATTAGCAAAACTGAGCTTGTGGGCATTCCATTACAAAGACAAAAATACACTTGGTCAAATAGTGGATGTACAATAGCAAGTCCATTAGATCATTTCCTCTTATCTACGGAAGGGATCAGCAAGTGGCTGAGCCTTCATCATATCGCGTTTGAAAGTACTACTTCGGATCATTGACCAATATTATAGTGTAAAGCTATAGACTGGGGCTCATCCCTTTTTGGGTCACTAAATTGCCGGATTGAGGATAACACGTTCAAAGGAGTGGTAAACAGTCATGAGAGGGCGTGCAACCATCAGGATATCATGGCTAGATATTGCAAAATAAATTTTGTCAACTGAAATATTATTTAATAGAGTGGAATAAAATAGTTTTTGGGACAACATAAAGGAAAATAAAAGAAGTAAAGGTAGTTAAACACAGAAGGAAGAGCTGAAACAAGATATTTTACAGACTCAGAACTAATAGAATTAGATGTTATCAAAGTGGAACTGTCTTTTCTACGAATCGGACGAGATAGTATCTTATATCAAAAGGCTAGAACCTTTTGGTTAAAGGACGGAGAAGAAAACTCCATGTTTTACCATATGAAGTTACACAAACATTGGATCTGGAATGCGATTTGAGGGCTAAACTTGGAGGGGAATTGGACAGAAAATATGGCAGAGGTAAAGGAAGGGATAAGGAAACATTTTAAATAACACTTTTCCTCGGATTATTATGAACGACCAGTTCTGACTACCCCGACAAAAAAGAGATTGTGAGGTTGATAATTTATATTTAATGGTAGCCTTTGATGAGGATGAAATTAAGCAGACCGTGTGGTCTTGTGCATCCAACAAATGTCCAGGACTCGACAAACTAAATTTATGTTTTATGAAAAAATGTTGGAAGACGATCAAAGAGGCATTTGTAGCTTTGTGCAACAATTTCATGAACGTGGACAACTTACAAAAAGCCTAAACTCCTGATACGATATTTGATAAGAATTTCGATATTGTTACCAGCTTATGTAGAGTATTTGAATTTGCATGAAGATTTGGATTCCATGATGAATCCTTTATAGGAGATAGGGTATGATGTGATTGTTGGAGGCCCAAGACGAATTTGAATTCTTGCATGTTTTAAAATAATTGGACCCAGCAATGTGAATTACAGCAAAACACAGTTTTGTGATTTCATCCAATCGGAGACACAAAAGTGATCAGATCGGTCTGCAACTTTAACTGGAATCAGAGGATTCATTAGGCGTCTTCTTGTTCAAATGAGATTGAATTTGAACGGTCTGATCGTGCGATATGAATTTTGGAACAGATTGCTTTTTTCATTCATGATATGTTATTCACAGCACTACGCAGTATAGGTTTTATTGGTGATAAGAGGTCTCAACATGTTCTGATCGAACTAAAATTTTAACGCCTTGATGATGAGTTATTATTTTTGGAACATACTATTCTCAAACTAGAAGTTTGCAGGCGACTTATCGAGAATCTGTGGAAAACCACACTCCCTGCTAGAAGCTGTCAAGAAGAATGTATAGTTTCCTTAATATGCTTTTTGATTAAATTAGTCCATTAGTTTGTCAGAATTTTAAGTTAAGACGTACTTCTTTTTTTTAGGAATTAAGTTAAGATGGACTTCCTTTTTTATTTTGTTAAGCCAAAATTCACTATGAAGAAACAAAAGTTTATGTACAAATGGGAAGAAAGAAATAGAAAATACATAAAATAAAATCAAAGGAGAAAAAAAGGTGGTCACATCCGTGGAACTCAACCTCCCGTGTAAAGCTTGAAACTATAATCATCACCTGCATGACTACCACGTACCCTTGGAATGAGGTCGAAATAATATTGATCCAAACTTGTAGCTTCTCATGTTGCCTCAAATTATTTTTTTTGGCGTACAAGAGTCATAACTTGATTTTTGCTCGACTCAGCTTACATTTGATGAGATACAAGAGTCATAACTGTCAATATATCAATCACTAGGATTGGTACACAACTCAGCCTTATCGTCTAATTAGTTATGGGATTATTCTTTGATCCCAATACCTAAGTAATGGAAGCTAGCAGGGATGAAGGATAGTATCCAATCTTTTTGTCACTTAATCTTGGTCCACAACTCATCTGAGTTTATTCTGGCAACAAGTGGAGTATGGATTTATGTAGAAGAGTGAATAATGAGGGCATTCTGTGATCTGGATTTCTCTGTTATAGAGCTCTGATCGTTTCTTCAGAATTTCATACAACATTTTAGTTGCATTATTAAGATGGGCTTCGTACATAAGTAATGTCTAAATTAATAGGATTTAAATTAGGTAGGGCTCAAATAAAGTCTTAGTATTAGAATCTTAGGCCTATTAAAATTGTAGCCTATATAAAGGCAGATTTCACCCTTTTTCAAGACAGATTTTTTACGTTAATTTCATTATGAGCTTTGAGAGAGATCTTTTTGTTTATTGAATTCCTATTCTGAAGAGAACTAGGTTACATGCATCTTAGGATACATGTAATGGTTGATTCTATGATTTTTATGTTGATCATAGAATAGATCCTCTGGTAGGCGTTTGATCAATTCTTTGGTTAACATTCGTTTCTAGCATAGTAGTTGTCTAGGGGTTGATGTTTCATGCTTTGATTGGATTTCTTTGGCACAACATACTTCTTCCATCTCCATTTCTTCCCATTGATCATTATGAATTTATCTGTTTTTAGTATCGTTCATTTCGTATTTTTATGTTCTTCGTGTATCTCAATTTGCAAGAATAAGATCCCGACTCCATGTTTATCTTCCGCTAACAAAAATTCACATCAATAACAAAAATATCACAAAGGAAGCAGGATCGAACATAGGGATTGTTAAATTTTGCTCTAATGCCATAAAGATGTGCTAAGAACATAGAGATTTGAAGCCTTATTCATGGTGGTCGTGGAAGATTGAAGGAGAACATGGTGAACATAGGCAATGTCAAAGCCAAAACTAGTAAAAGGATCAAATAGTATAAATGAGTGATCTTTTTAAATGGATGCAAGGTTGGTTTTGAGATTGGGAATGTTATCACGTAAATTATTCTTTTTAAGTAAGGAAAGTTATTAGTAAATAATATAAGAAATTAGTGGCCCATTGCTAGAGTTATCTTGATTGTTTAGTTCATTACAATAATTGGGTTTTGCATCCAATCTACCAGTGTGTAGGCCACATTGCAGTTTTTCGTCTTCACAATTTCCCAAGTATTTATCTACAACTCTTCAAATAGTTCATCTGGTAACTTGTTTCTGATCGAAAGATGACTGCATTCCGATATAACCAGATTTTCCAATTGGTAACCTGCCAGAGCATCCGCAAATTTTTCCTGTGGAATTTCTTTCTCTCTAGTTGCATATGGCCAGTGTAGTTAGTACTTGGATCAGTGTGAATCACAAATATCCCCTTGCTATCAACTAACTGTAATAGTGGAACAATAACATCCTACAACAACAATGGTTAGAAGTGCGTAGTACAAACAAAAATTAATATGGGTAGAACAGAGGCAACAAAGGATCAATTGCAGAAACAGGAAACAAAGAAAAAGCATTATAGAATACAATCCATAAGAGAATAGACAATTGTTCTGTATTTCACAAACTTTTCAGATGAATGTGATGCTAACGAGATGAAGAGGGTCTTAAGGGATTTTGGTATATGTACAAACTTACATGTACTACCACAGAACAACTGAGAAGGAAAAAGGTTTTGGTTCGTAACCTTTGAAGAAAAAAAATAGGATTTCACAGTTTTGTTTCAAGGAATCTATGTGGGCAAATTGAAACTCAAAGTCAACTACCCCCTACACAAGCACACGGATGAGATAAAAGGGCCTAAGCAGAAAGAAACACTCATCCAACTAGATCAAACTCAGAAAAAGCATTATACAAAGCCCGTAAAAACTCACTCTGGAGAAGCACCTGCAGTATCTAGGATTGATTGCTTCCGACCTACTTCAAAGGAGATGGAATGGCTAAACAGTGTGGCGGCTTTTGAGTTGTGTGAGGGACAGTCGCTTCCTAAACTTGAAGAGCTACTGGCTAATGAGGGTTATACTGAGTTAGCAATTGCACCACTATACTCATGGAATACATATTTCATCCGTTTGCAGAATGAAGATATGCATCACAAAATATTGAGCGAGTTCAACCCCAAAATTGCAAAATACATAAGAAAGATTAGGCCTTAGAATAATGGTGATGAGCCTAATGATGAAGAACATCAATGTTGGCTAAGTGTGGAAGGTGTCCCGGTGAAATGTCAAACAGAAATATTCTATAGATGGATCACATGAAAATCGGGGAAATTCATACAATATGAGTACTCACCCATGAATTCCAAGAGATTTCGTGCTGATAGAGTACAAATTCATACTCGTCTCACAAATGATATCCATTATCATACTAAAATCCTTCTCGAAGCCAAGCTGTATTCTATTTACTTGTGGGAGGAATCGTCAGAATCGGTGGCCAGACTTGGTGGAGGTTCCCTAGGCAAGGGTAAAGAAAAAATAGGGGCTCAAACTATACCTAGGTACACAGACTGGCCCGATTGGACAACTGATGCACCGAAAGTCTGTGACAGCGTAGGAAAAGATAGAGAAAGCAGTTTGGTGATATGATGGCAACAAAAGGCAGGTACTGTGAAGTCAGTAAATAACATCGCTACTACATATTCTACAAGATATGAAATGCAATTCCCATCTTTGCCCTCACCCAATCAATTAAAGACACCACAGTGCCCAATATGTCAAGCATGGGCCCGCTTCATCTGGGCTATCTCTATGATTTAGCCCACCAGGATCCCAGCTGGTACACCATAACAATCAGTCAAATTATAGTGTTATCCCACTGAACTTGGTGAGATCTCCAAATCAGTTTGCTCCATTAATATCTCTGGAACTTGAGGAGTCCCTGGATGATATAGAAAACACAAATATGGTAAGCTCCTATACTTTCAACATTGCCATGCAGGAGTAGACCATCTGGAACCCAGCAATATACAGATGGCGACATTGTCACGCCTCAACAACAAACTCATTCTAAAATACGGTTGGGACCTATGGTAACCATTAATGGTCGTGCTCTAGAATTATTAATGTTTGGATAAATGTTGGGAGTTAATATACAGGGTAGGGAAATGCAACTGCTTGAGAAGTTCTCGAAAATGAAAAGTAGAGACATATCAGGCCACTTGACACATACTCAAGCTCCTCCAAAAGATCAACTGCAACTCCATTCCACCAAAAATGACAATTTGAATATTAACTCAGGAGATACAAGGGTCAATCCATAAAGATGATGACTTATAACATCAGGGGTCTCCTGATGAAACACAAACAACATGATATCAAGATGCAAATAACACAACAGCAGATTGTCTGGTTCACAATCCAGGAGACTAAGATGGAAGATATATCGCCACAATTGATGAATTTAATATGGGATACAACAACCTATGATTTCAGATATCAGTCATCATTTGGGAGTTGTGGTGGTATCCTATGCAGCTAGAATACAACCAAATTCACCCTCTGCATATCATGGGAAATTCCAGGGGCAATTAGCTAGGAGTATGAGAAAATGACACCCAGGAGGTCTGCATTATTGCTGTCTATTCACCATGCCCACTAGAGCTGCACAAAAAAATTATAGGAAGGTATGTTAGCAAAAATAGAAACACTATAACCTGCCTCATACATTTTGATGGAAGATTTTAACTCTGTCTTGAGCTAGTAAGAGAAACATGGGGCATCAATCATACCATAAAATGATATCAATGTTTTTGCCATGTTCGTCTTTGAAGCACGACTTATTGATCTACCTCTATTCGGAGCCACATATACATGGCCAACTCCAAATGCTAGAAAGCAGGTTGGATAGAATACTAATAAATGATTTATAGTCCCAAACCTGGACATAAATGCAGCAAAAGGCATTGCACAAAATAGTCCCGATCATTGTCCCTTGCTATTCTCATAAATGAAGAAGAACTCGGGCCCCATTCCTTTCAAAGTATATGATCTTTGGCTTCAAGAATGTAGTTTCAACAAATTGGTGGAGATAGAATGGAGGAACCGATCTTTCTATGGAATGCACGATTATATCCTTAAAGAGAAACTGAAGGCCTTGAAACAATGCCTAAAACAATGGAATAAGGAAGTCTTTGGCAATATCTCCACACAAATAAAGGAGCATACATCTGACATTGCAAGGTTAGATGCTATACTAAGCAGCAGATCACTCACTGATGCAGAAGCGACAAAAAGAAAAGAAATCTGACGAAATCTGACAAAATCTGAAGCTAATGCAAAAAAAAAAAAGCTTCTATGATTCACCAAAAAGCTAGACATCAATGGTTGAAGCTTGGAGATGCAAACACCAAATATTTTCACCATTGTGTGAACAGAAATATAAGAAGATCGGGCATTCAAGGACTACTCCTTGATGGAGAATGGGAGGAGGAAGTTGAATCTGTTAAACATGAATTCAAACAATATTATGAAACCATATTCAGAAAAACAGTAAATTTCAGTGATGTAAGATTAAACCTCCTAGGATGTCAACAAGCCTCAAATGACAAAAATATTGCATTGACAGCTTGTTTCTTGGAGGATGAAATGAACCAGGCAGTATTGAGTTGTGCAAGATCTAAAAGCCTTGGCCCTGATGGATATAACTTAAATTTCATACAGAACTTATGGCCTATTATCAAGGATGAATTTGTTAATTTCATCCAAGAATTTCATGAATCAGAGCACTTGGCAGAGGGCCTCAGTGCAACATTCATTGCTTTTCAGCCAAATGGGTCAACTAACATAACTCCAGGTGATTTTAGACCTATATCTCTAATTAACTATGCTTACAAAATTCTAGCAAAGTTATTATCTTCTAGATTGAGCAGGGTCATCCCAACTATCATCTTAAAGTCTCAATCAGGATTCATAAAAGGAAGGTGCATTGGAGATAGCGTGCTATGTGCAAATAAGGTGATAGATCTTGCAAAGAAAACAAGGGTAAAAGCTACACTATTCAAAGTAGCCTTCCAGAAAACCTTTAATTTGGTTAATTGGTCATTTTCTTATGAATATGATGGAAGATTTTGGCTTCAGCAGAAAGATTATGAATTGGATATAGCATGTGTTAGCTCTACGTCTATTGGAGACCCCTCTATATCCATACCTATTTTCTATAGTATCTAAAGGATTGGATCTCTTTTTTAAAAGAGCGCAACAGGTGGCTATATATACCGGATTTAATGTTGGTGCAAAACGGATGAGCCTATTGCAATATGCAGATGACACCATTATTTTAGGGAACGGCATAGAATCATATATCACTACAACTCAGGACATTCTTATACGAATGGAATTGTTATCTGGTTTGAAGGTAAACTTTCAAAAGAGTAAGCTATACTTGATTAATCTTTCTTCACAGGAATCTATAAGATTAGCAGAGTTGCTACATTGTCAACTAGACCAATTTTTATCTACTTGTTTAGGCTTGCCCATCGTGGGAAACCATAAAATGGTAGCTTTGTGGGATCCTGTGATGAATACCATTCAGAGGCATCTCAAGCAATGGGAAAATAAGTTCCTCACATTTGGTGTCAGACTTATTCTAATCAATGTTGTCTTATCTCATATCCTAGTGTACTACCTATCTATGTTTTGAGCTCCTAAGCAAATCATTAGGAAAATCACCCAAATGCTTAGACATTTTCTATGGGGAGGAGAAGAATAGCATGGATTGCTTGGTCAAAAATCACGCAGCACAAAGCAAATGGCGGACTAGGTGTACTAGAACTAGAATCATTCAATGAGGCATTATTTGGGAAGTGGGGGTGACGCCTAATCTTCCAAAAAAACACTTGTTGGTGGGCTATAGTACACTGCAAATATGGTGGCATAGAAAGGGCTATCTACCTTGAAAACATGGGGAATATTGTTCCAGCCAGAGCATCAAATTGGTGGCAGGATCTAATGTACATGCTTCAGGTTAATGGTTGGTTCATCAACAATCTAATACGTCTGGTTGAGAATGGACATAACACCCTTTTCTGGGAAGATTGCTGGATAGGCAATGTACGTCTATGCCAAAGGTTTGACAGACTTTGCTTTGCTGCCAATGATAAAATGGCAACCATGACTGCAAAGCTGGGAAGGGGTATGGATATAGAAATGGTCATGGTGCAGGGACCTCTTTACTTATGAGGAAATATATCTTTCTCAACTTATACATATTTTAAATGAACATATTCCACAACAAATAGAAGACTCATGGATATGGAATTAACCATTGGGAGGTACATATACTTCACAGAATGCATATAAGGTCATTCGGAGATCAAAATACTTACTACCTGAAGATCTATTGCTCAACTCTTCATGGGACGACTTTGCACCGCTAAAGATTACAATATTCAATTGGAGGCTCCTTCAGGATCAAATACTTATATTGTAGAACCTATAGATCATGAACATTATTCCCACAATTGCGTCGAGCATGACCTATTAATTATGCCCGACTCACACACAGATACTGTTGTAAATTGTGTTAGATTCACAGAGAGTCACCATCTCACATGTTCACATCCCGCCATCACGTAAATTATTGAAGAGAATCTTATGGTATATTTATCAATTTTTGTTGTAATATTGTGATGGTGAATATTTCTACATTAGAGAATGAATCGATATTTTAATTTAGTATTTATTATCACAAATTTACTTGTTACCGGCTCCTGTAATCATTTCTCTTTAAATCCACATCTTGTCTGATCACCGCCTCACTCCATTTCCCAAAGCACATCGAAGCAGCTGGAAAAAACTTTAAACTCAATCCAATCACACCATTCTTCACGCACTCCACACGCCAATCATGGCCCTGAGCAACAACATCACCGCAATT